>OY747700.1:61067556-61345056 GCA_963556495.2 Valencia hispanica | reverse complement strand
GGGTGGGGGGTGCTTCTTTATTTTATTTGCTGGGAGTTGGCAACCCTAGTATATGTATGTATGTATGTGTGTGTGTGTGTGTGTTTAAGTTTGTCGGATTTAGTTATTGTGCACTTGTTTGGTGGTGTGTTTTTTTGCAAATGTTCAAATGTTTTGCACAGAATATGCAACATTGGTATTTTCACTATTTTATTTATATAAAGTGTGGGTGAACTTAAACTGTATGGCTATGCTGTGGTTCCTGTAGGCCTTGCGTGGGGGGCCTCCATGACCATTTTGCTTGGGGCCCCTAAATTTATTGAAACGGCCCTGCATATAGCAGTTTATACGGTTACCTATAGGCATGTCGCATGCAAGTTATTTTGTAGCTTGTGCAGTTTAAATTGGCTAGAGACATTTCATGTTGCTATGACAACAATCCCGAGTCTTACAAGACAATTAGAACGGGGCATGAGAGCTGATTCCTTCAGTCTAAGAATTTAATACAGCTTGTTGATCAACAAGGATAGACAGTGAACAGTTTGTAGTGATTACGTTATGGGATTCTTCATAAATAAAACAAATTCTGTTAAAAATAAAATAATTAGCATCCTCCCAAACATGGTTACTTCTCTCTCAGTAAGGGAAGCAGCATCAAAGAGAACTGTAGAACCTCATTTGTGTTTGGACTGTTATGATTCAGTCGAGCTTTTGGAATTATCAAAAATATTAGCCTCATCTAAACCTTCAACTTGTATGTTGGACCCAATTCCAACCAAATTATGTAGGGAAGTGTTCCATTTGGTTCCTGGCCCCATTTTAGATCTGATTAATCTATCCTTAGTAAATGGATACGTACCACAGGAATTTAAGGTTGCTGTAATTAAACATTTACTTAAGAAACCTTCCCTTGATCAAGATGACTTAATTCATTACAGACTTGTATCTAACCTCCCTTTCTCATTTAAAATCCTTAAGAAAATAGTTACTAATCAAGTCTGTGAGCATCTAAACAGTAATGAGCTGTTTGAAGAGTTTCAGTCAGGTTTTAGAGCTCATCATAGCACTGAAACAGCACTGGTGAAGGTTACTAATGATATTCTCATGGCCTCAGATAATGGACTTGTGTCTGTTCTGGTTTTATTAGATCTCAGTGCTGCTTTTGACACAGTCCATCATAATATTCTCTTAGAAAGGCTTGAACATGTTGCAGGGATCAAAGGAACAGCACTAGGCTGGTTTAAATCATATTTGTCCCACAGATTCCAGTTTGTTCATTTAAATGATAAATCTTCTTCATACTCAAGGGTTACCTGTGGAGTACCACAGGGTTCTGTGCTTGAACCAAATCTTGTTACTATATATATGCTTCCAATTGGTAAAATTATTAGACAGCACGGGATAAGTTTTCACAGTTATGCTGATACACAACTATATTTATCTATAAATCCCGATGAATCCAGACAGTTAGGTAGATTATAGGCATGTCTGGAAGACATAAAAACATGGATGACTCTAAACATTTTTCTCCTAAATTCTGACAAGACAGAAGTGTCAGGGATGTGTGTGGAGTATGGACCCAAACGCAGACACTGATAGCAGGTGCAGGATGTTTATTAAAGGAGGAGGTGATATTCATGGTGAAGAGGACGACGGCAGGAACTGAGAGGCAGGAAGACGACACACCATGGAGAGGAAGACAACAATAATGATCCGGCGCTGAGTGAAGGGAAGTGATGGGTAATAAAGGCAGGAGATGAGTAGGATCAGGTGTGAATGATTTGGGAGACACAGGTGAGGACAATGAGGAGGAGTGAATAGGGCAGCATGACAAGAAGTTTCCGTCTTTGGACCTGAAGCTCTAAAAAAGAAACTGCTTAGGTAATCACTTCAACTGGATGGTATTAAATTGGCCTCCAGTAATAACGTAAAGAACCTCTAGGCTGTTTTCGACCAAGACATAACATTCAAATCCCATATTAAACAGGTTTCTAGGATTTCTTTCTTTCACTTCTCGAATATTGCTAACATTAGAAACATCCTGTCCAGGAGTGATGCTGAGAAACTAGTCCATGCATTTGTTACCTCAAGGCTGGACTACTGTAATTCTTTACTATCAGGTAGTCCACAAAATGCCATTAAAAGCCTTCAGTTGATCCAAAATGCGGCAGCAAGAGTTCTGATGAATATTAAAAAGAGAGATCACATTTCTCCTGTTTTAGCTTCCCTTCATTGGCTCCCTGTTAAATCCAGAATAGAATTTAAGATCCTTCTTCTTACATACAAAGCCCTTAATAATCAAGCTCCATCATACATCAGAGATCTGATTGTTCTATATGTTCCTAACAGAGCCCTTTGCTCTCTGACTGGAGGTTTACTGCTGGTTCCTAGGATTTCTAAAAGTAGAATGGGAGGCAGATCTTTTAGTCATCAGGCTCCTCTCCTGTGGAACCAGCTCCCAGCTTTAGTCCGTGAGGCAGACACTCTGTTTACTTTTAAGGCCAGGCTTAAAACTTTCCTTTTTGATAAAGCTTATAGTTAGAGTGGCTAAGGACATCCTGAGCTATCTCTGTAGTTATGCTGCTATAGGCTTAGACTGCTGGATGACAGACTTACCAATTTTCTTCACTCTGCTACTTTTCTCTCCTACTACTCTCCAGTTGTATTATTAGCTGTTATTTCAACTGTTAATTTTATTTTTTAAGTGTTTTTCTCTCCATAGAAGATATACCTGGTCTGGTATCCTGCTTAGCTACAATGCTCTGTTGGAGGGGGGCATCGACTGGAATGATGCTCCCATTAACTGAGCATACTCCATGTCCTGTTATCAACTTTTTACTTTCTTTAATATAGAAAGTACTCTTACATTCATTCTTCTGTTCTTTCTGTGTCTCTGCTCTGTCTTCTCGAACCCCTAGACGGTTGTGGCAGATGGCCGCTCATACTGAGCCAGGTTCTGGTTCTGCTGAAGGTTTTTTCCTGTTAAAGGAGTCATAACCTAGTATTATCTTGGATACCCACGCTCTATTATAGTCTTTCAGGCCCTTCTAAAACAAAAAGTTGAAAAAAAGGGAAAACAATAAACACAGAGCTCCTCTGACCCTTATTTCTGAAGGCATTATTGTCTCGCGAGATCTGATGCGATACTTTGGCTGTCGTGGACGGTCATTGTAATAATACAAATGAGGGGCTCGTTGATTGGTGGCAGGAAGGCGGGGGGTTGACACCGCAGGTAACGCTTCAGCATATCTAACCCATATCTACTACTTCCGCTAGCATACAATAGCCACATTACCAGTTAGCTGCTGCTTGTTACACACAGTAGAGCAATAAAAACACAGCCTTACCGTTTCAATTGCAGGCAAGTCTCTGATTGTTGGAATTGTCCCTTTTTCCAAACGGAGCTTCGATGCCAACTTCGCCTGATATTGTCCCAAATTCGTAAAGGATTCCGGCGTAAAAAAATAGAAAAAATATTTCCATGTTGATTCTGGCAGTCAACAACAGAGCAACTCACGTGTGCACTACGTTTCTGGCAGGAATGGTTTTAGCTGATTTAGCTGATTAAAATAAAAGGCTGACACGAATGTCTTCATGCATCATTGCGTGAAGAAACTTTCTGCATCTTTCACGGTGGAGTTCGTACTTCGAATCGGTGATGTGTCGGTTGCGAACGAACCGGCACTAAGAGCTAACCCTTTGAAGTGAAAGATTGGAGTCGGCTCGTCATTGGGAGCCGTTTTTTTATTTTTTCATTCCCCCCTGCTTGTTTTGGTACATTTGTTACACATCGTTTTGCATTAATTTTGGTAATAAATAAACTTTAAGCAACAGAAAATCCAAGGAGCCGAAAGAGCCGGCTCTTTATGCTGAGTCAAGCCAGAAGAACTGGCTCTCGAAAAAGAGCTGGAATTCCCATCACTAGAATTCAGTAATGGCGGCGCTCAACTGAATATGAGGGGGAGAGGAGCGAGGGGGAGAGGGGAGAGGAGCAGGGCGGGCTTCCTGCAGCATAGGTAGGTCTTCGATGTCTATATATGGTATATCCTGCGCCGGCTTGACGTCAAGTTGGCCAGAAATTAAAACCACGTATTTGAGTGTGCATGCACGTGGGCTGGTTGACGAACCCAGGGGTAAACAAATGCTTCACTTTTAAATATCGGCTTCCCGGGCAGTGTATAATCGTTAGGTAATCATAACATACATTTTTTTCTCATGCAAAAGTGAAAATTACCGGTCATGACTCCTTTAAAGGGGAGTTTTTCCTCTCCACTATTGCTACATGCTTGCTTAGTATGAGGGATTGCTGTGGTTGAAATCTCCATCAACAGGAAGCAACTGCCAGTCAATGACTAGATGCAATTTGCTGGGATTCCATAAATAGAAAATTAGCTAAACCTTTAAACTGATTAGAATGTTTGTATTGAAATGACTTTCTTGTAAATTGTCTTGAGATGACATCTGTGGTGAATCGGCTATATATTAATAAACTGAATTTAATTAAATTTAACACAAAACATTTGCATCACATGAACGTACCAACCCATCAATCCTGAAACATTATACTATACTAAGCTATTATCTCTTATCTTCTTTAGCTTCCTATTCCTAAGACCACTCATCCTTTCATCTGAGAGAACTGCTTTGTATTGGTCAGATATCAGATGCTTGGAGTGTGGAGCATGTTGTGTTTTTTTTGTTCTTTCTGTGTCTCTGGTTGCTCTTTCTTTTTGAACCCCCAGACGGTTGTGACAGATGGCCGCTCGTACTGAGGAAATAATCTGTTCCAACCACTTCCACCTGTCCCAGATTACAGTCATCTCCCTCATTGGTCATGGTCTCCATATTTAAAGAGCTTTGACTCACCTTACCTCCGTTCTGTCATCTGTTCAGCCAGTTCAGAGCTCCCTTCTGATCAGAGTCGGCATGCTAAGCCTGCCAGCTCCTGATCGTCTCAGATCTGCCTTGTCTGCTTCTCCAGTCGGTTTGCCAGCATGCTCAAGGTTCTGCATCTGAGCGCTTGTTGTATGATAAGACTTTCAGACTTTCTCATCATGGTTCACCTCCAATTTTCTCAAACTCAAGAGTAATAAAACTGAAGTATTACTTGTGGGCACAGCCTCCACTTTAACCAAAATCCACAGTTTCTCCATTACCATTGATAATGTTAAGAATCAGAGCCAGGGACTTAAAAAGGCTAAACAACATGATTAAGAAGGCTGGTGCTGTTCTAGGGACAACTGTGGAACATCTGGAGATGATGATGCAAAGAAGGATTCTTCAGAAAATCTAAAGAATTATGAAAAACCCTGAGCATCCTCTTCATGAGACTATCCTGCAACAACATAGTCCTAGTAGTCCAATAACATACTCCCCTGTTCATCCTTCCCCTCGGGTAAAGAGTCTCTTTTTTTTTGCTCACCAATAGGTCTGACCCGAATGACATTCTGATGTCCCTGCTGTAGATCCTGGTGGTGTGGATCAGTGAGTCAGTGTCTCACTTACTCTTAGCTATAGCTTGATGTTATCCATGTAGAGGATGTGACTGATTGTGGCCCCCTTTCTGAGTCCATAGCCTTGTTGATTATTTGGCTGAGGGGGTTTAGCCCTATGCAGAACAGCAGTGGGGACAGAGCATCTCATTGGTATATTCCAGACATGATGGAGACTTGCACAATTGGCTTGAAGCTGGCCTCAAAGGTGGTTTTCCACCCCTTCATAGAGTTAGCAACAAAGGCTCTCAGAATGTTCTAGATCTTGTTCAGCTTCAAGCATTCTAGGGTCTGTTTGTCTGTCTTTGCAGTCTCGAGGGACTGTTCTGTCAACCAGTAGTTGGTGTTTGACTCCTCTGCTATTTTGTACTAGTGCCTTTCTGTGCCTCTGTCATGTATTGATCCATGTCCTTGCTTATCTTAGCTGATATGATGCCTGTCAGAAGCTTTCATGTTATGTAGAGACAGGTCATTGGCCAATAGTTGGATGGAATTGGTCATTCGCAGCACTGTTTGACCCTCGTCAGCCATTTAGGATGAGTCCGATAATTTGGTAGTTGGTTTATTTGTTCACAAATCATAGTCAGCTTCTTGAGCCAGTGGGCATGGATCATGTCTGACCTGGTGCTGTCCAGTTCTTCATACGCGAGACTCTTTGCTGGATGTCTGCCAACAATGTCATGTTCACTGGATACTTTTGGTCCCATCGTGGTTGGTGTAGGTTATGCTGACAGTATTCAGAGTAGAAACTTTGGCTGCATTAATAACAATAAGTGTACTGGAACCCCATGTGAGTGACTTTCTGCTGCCTGGAGGACATTAGTGGCATTGCAGCAATATTAGAGAGTTAAGTTTCACTTTCTCAGTTGTTCTCCATGTGCTCAGCCATGAGGTCTGCTTTTGACATTTCCCTTTGGTTACTTCTATTTGGCAACATCTGTAAGTGTTATCATGTTTATTTGTAATTAAAAGGTAGTTTATTTTGAGTATGCAAATAATTAACAGTAGTATGTTGTATAGCTTTATTGATTTATGTCTTGGATGTTTAATGTTTTTCAGTTTTACATTCTTCTCATTAAAACCTGCTAAAGCTCATATGGACTGCTTCTTGGTGGACGAATGGGAGATTGTTTAGCTACCTGAATAACTGAGTATATGTTATACCGTGCTCAGTTAGGCCAGGACAATAAGACTTGATATAAAATGTACTAATTTGTTTCTAAAACGGTGTAGATATTGCATGTTTATTTCCTCACAACTTTCCTGATGTAAATGAAAAAATGATATTTGCACGTATTTCAATTAAGCTATAAGGGAAAATCAGAGACATTGACACCCTCTTTGAGAGAAAGCCACAAGAGTTTTATTGGGGCCTGCCATTGCAATGCAGGGAGAGGCAGTGCATTGCCTCCCATGCAATTGCATGGCAAGGCACCTATTGTTCTACACCTCTAAACTGGTCTCTTTATTTATTTTTCTTCCGTCCAGCGTTAATGCGGGTCGTACCGTAGCATGTACCCCCACAATATATATATCAAAACGTGCGGCTCGATCCCACGATGGGTGCTATTACTTTTATAAGCGATTGGAGTTACCATGGCGACGTAATTAGCGAAAAACCACGCCCAAAACAGCCCATAGGAAATGAATGGAGTCAGGTGTCGGAGTGATAAAAAAAATCCACTTTTTTGAGGATTTACTGTGTCATCATACGTTCACTTAGAAAAACCATTGAAATCTCAGTTTGTAGGAATATCCGAGCACTTTTCAGAAGTGAAGACGGGATGTTGATATCTGTTACGGTTTTTTCACAATAAGCCTCTGAGCGACCCAAAGTTTGCCTCAAATTTAAAAATTTTAATTTTTGACAGTGTAACTGCCGCTTTGTCAGAGTGTGAGACTTTGTCCGAGCAGGAACCCAAATTATTTTTTAACTCGCTGTCACGGTCACATATTTTGTTCTACTGAACTGATTTTTGGCCATGTGAAAGTCACGTCCGACGACATTCACACGATCTTTTCGAAATTTCTCTATGTCTCACCGTTTTCTCTCAGCGCACTCGAGTTTGCAAAAAATGAGACACATTTTGAGCAGATTTCAGAAAATCCCCCTATTGTTTAACATTGAGCAAGTCTGACAGTTTCTGAAGCTGCACCTTGTGACAAGACATTTTTAACTCGTTCGTTCTCGGACTCTGAAATATGTAGAGAGTTGTGGTTTTCCATGATCGAAGATAAAACCCGGCTCTCACTGACGCTTCAAGAATTTTTTCGATACCACCCACGGTTTTCAAACAGCGGAAATTTGTTCGGACCCCTTTTTGGGGTCAGAGATGGATTTAGAGCCTCAAAGTGGCTGACATGTCAGAGACAAATTAGTCACGCTGAATTAGTCACGGCCATTAGTTGCCAAGCAACGGCACACCTGCACTTCTCAGGAGAGCCAGAGGTCATTAGAGTTCATTCCAACTCTATTGGAACATGGATTTAGGCCTTCAGGTTTACCATAGAAGCTGTAGATTACTTTGTACTAATTCTGATTAGTGTGGAGTGCTCTTACATGTCTTGAAACTGACTTTTGACCCACAAAATAAGACTCAATCAATATTTACAAAATAAAAGCCCTAAGATTTTTTATACAATATCACAGTACCCTATTGTTTTACACTACTATTAAAGATCTATTACATATTTATTACTATTACACTACTCTCACATAGAGGTTCTCTCTGTCAGCGACTGACTCTGAAGGACTCCATGTCTGTCTCTCAGCGGAGGGTCTGAAAGAACTGAGACATCAGCTGTCTGTGTGACGTTCTGTCAGTGGAAGCTGCGCTGCGGAAGCAGCGCTCTCCGAAAACTTTTCTGCCTTTCTCTGTCTCTTTTTTTTCTGATTAGTGTGGAGTGCTTGTTCATGTCTTGAAACTGACATTTGGGTAGCTGTAGCTTCATTTCCAGTAATTCTGATTAGTGTGGAGTGCTCATACATGTCTTGAAATTGACTTTTGACCCATACTGTCTGAGGCTCTGTGGAGAACAGCTCATTAAAGGTCACTAAAGGTCATCATAACACTCTATGGACATGAATTTAAGGTCTGATAGAACAGTTGATTACCATTGGTGGTAGCGCAACATATGAATAAAGAGACTGAATCAGCCTCAACTGACATCCATGCTGGACTTTCAAAATAAGACTCAACAATATCTTCAAAATAAAAGCCCTCTGATCTTCAATACAATATCACAGGACCCTATTGTTTTAAACTATTGCTGTCTTTCTGTCTGTCTGTCTGACTGCCTGTAAGCCGAGCATCAGCTGATTGGGTCACACACACATGCACCTGTGACTTTGCTGTTACTTAGCAACAGCACAGCTGGCCTCTGAGGAGAACAAAAGGTCTCTTAAGGTCATTAGAACTCTATTTAGACATGGAGTTAAGGCCTGTTAGATTAATGGATTACCCTTCAGAGGATTTCATTATACATATGATATTCAATCAGCCTTAACTGACATCCATGATGGACTTTCAAAATAAGACTCAAACAAGCTCTTCAAAATAAAAGCCTTCAGATTTTCTATAGACGATTCATAGGGGTTGTCTGTCTGTCTGTCTCTCTTTCTGTCTCTTTGTCTGTCTTTCTCTGTCTCTTTCTGTCTCTTTGTCTGTCTCTTTCTCTCTGTCTGTCTCTGTCCGTCTCTCTGTCTGTCTCTGTCTCTCTTTCTGTCTCTTTGTCTGTCTTTCTCTGTCTCTTTCTGTCTACCTGTCTGTTTCTGTCTGCCCGTCTCTGTCTCTCTGTCAGTGACTGTGGAGCTGCGAATTGAGCGGTACTAAAGGACTTTGTGTCCCTGTCTCTCTCTCTCTTTCTGTCTATAAGTTAGTTTACTTAATAGGCACATTCTTTGTTCTGGCCACAACTTCATTTCCCATAATGCTTCAGCAAATACATTGTCCATTCATTTCTAAGCACATTGCTGCCTGGGCTTTTAAAACAGACCGCTTATCTGACTTAGGAGAGTATTCCAACACATAGAAAAGTATTCACACCCCTTACCTAATATTATGCTAGTTAGCATTATTAAGCTAGTTAGCATTAGCATGCTAGCTATTTTTAGCATTTTAGCTAAATTTGGGTTTTTGACTAACTTTTCGTGCTGATTCCTCTGATGCTAATGATCACATGTTAGCTAGCATTAGCATGCTAGTTAGCATTAGCATGCTAGCTCATGTTAGCATTTTAGCTAATTTTTCAAATTTTCTTAACTTTTCGTAGTGATTACGTTGTAGCTAATGATTACATGTTAGCTAGCATTAGCATGCTAGTTAGCATTAGCATGCTAGCTCACTTTAGCATTTTAGCTATTTTTTTGAATTTTCTTAACTTTTCAATGTTAATACGTTGCAGCTAATGATTACATGTTAGCTAGCATGCGCATGCTAGTTTGCATTAGCATGCTAGCTAATTTTAGAATTTTAGCTAATTTTTCAACATTTCTTAACTTTTCGTAGTGATTATGTTGCAGCTAATGATTACATGTTAGCTAGCATTAGCATGCTAGGCTAGGCAACAGAAGCTCTGATTGGGGGTGTGTGACTGATTACGCACCACGTGGCAGGCCCCGTTTAAATTTCCTGAAATTTTCTAGTTTTATTTTCTTATGCCTTCAGCTTGTCGTTCTCAGCCCTGTGATTCATCTGGTTTTGGAGCTGAATTACCTCGTCCAGCTCTATGATCTCCCGGTCCATTTTGTGGCTGACAAGTGTGTGATAGAAGTGGATGTGTTGATACAGCATCATTATGCAGCCGAACGCAATGGCTGCCACCTCGCCTGAGTTGATGGTACCATTGTTTTCCAGCGTGTCGTTTTTGAGTGGCAGGAGCTTCACCCAGCACAGACCAGGGGGATACTTTCCATCTGTACCTCCACCATGGCAACATGGGAGAGAACATCAGGAGAACTTAATATTTTAGCAACAACCAATAAAGATTTTATCCATTTCTGGCATGTTGAAATTGTGAGATTTTGTTGACGTTTGAGAAATGTATTTCCTGTAATAATATTCGATTTAATTCATACTAAATCACACAACATCTAAAAACCTACACTGCATTATGTCTTTTATCAGTTATATGTAATTATCTAGCTAAGTGAACCTGTAGCACCTACCTGACAAATTCTGACTTTAAAAGTGCTAACCTGTAAATCTCTATTCCTACTGCCTTGATAATGCAAGTGTAACAACAGATAATGGATAGGCAGAAACTGATGATGTGGCCGCCCCACAGCACACACAGTGTGATTTATTGGCATCTGTGATGGTTCCTCTCAGCATCAGATTGGCCTCACATTACATGTGACAGAATATCTATGCTGAACGATCCTACTTTTATGTATTAATTATGAGGGCAAACCAATTTGATGTAATCACAAACGCTCATAGGCTGTTTGACAAGCAAGAATTTATATAATGAATCTTAAATCCACAATTAAGATGTATAAGTGTGGGTGGAATAAACCAACTGGCCAGTGAAATCTATATAAGTGTCTTGCAAGAAATAAAGGTTCAGCCTATGATAGCAATGTCTCGCTGAGATCACGAATTCAGATGAGTTTTACTTTTCTCCAGGATCCAGATATTATGGTTTTTAATATCTGGAGTCCAGATAAGAGTCCATGTATTTAGTTATGTGTATGTCTAGATATTTGACAGGGGTTATAATGGGGATTTTTGTGAAAAAAGTGATTGGAAGTATAAATGGATAGTAATTTGCATTTATTGAGACCGCCATATAAACAATTGCTTTACTCATATATTTAATCCATCAGAGATTAAGTCTTCAGCTTCCTGTGACTCAGCCACATCAAATGAGTCTCCATTTAGAAACTGAAAGAGCAAATCAAATTTGGGACACAATTAACACCAAAACTTGGACTACACCAAACCCCTGGGACTGGTGTCAATAAGTCTGGGAGCTTGCCCCCACTGATTATTACAAATATTTGATATTTGGGGGAACTGGGCAGTAAATCTACCCCTATCGTCTCCCAGAAGTTGCCCGGCGTCTGTGAGTGTAGCATTCCAGTGCTTATCAGCAGCAGGAAACATAAGCTGTTAACCAAATGCTCTCATATTAAACAAAATCTCAAATTGATAACTAACTCAGAAGGTTCAGCTGCCCATCGTCACACTACTTAAGTTAGCTTCATGAAACATTGGGTCTCTATCCGGGAAGTCATTTCTAATCAATCACTTCATCACTGAACATAAAATACACGCCCTTTTTTATCAGAAAACTAGTTAGGTGTAAATAATGAAACATCTGCATTGATAGAATCTACTCCTCCAAATTACAATTTCTTAAGCGAGAGCAGCAAACAGACGAGGTGGAGGTGTAGCCACAATCTTTCACAACTCAGTGAACTTTAAAAAGGTATTCCTGAGCCCATTTGACTCTTTTGAATACCTAGCCACCCAGATAAATGAGCCTAACAAAGCTTTATTTCTAAGTTTATATAAACCCCCAAAACGTATCTCTAACTACTTTAATGATTTCAATGACCTTCTGTCTGTAATATGTATCGATTATGACCAATTAATCATTGTGGGGGACTTCAACATCCATATCGACAACCCCCAAGATAGACAAGCAAAAACATTAGATGACACTCTCCATAACTTTGGCCTGACCCAGCATGTCAAACAGCCAACACACAATGAAGGACACACTCTGGACTTAATTATCAGCAAAGGTTTAAATGTATCCAACATCTCGGTAATTGATATTGCATTATCTGACCATTTCTGTGTTTTCTTTGAAAGTACCATCTCTGCTAAATTATCCAGCCACAGTAAGACCACTATAAAAAAGCGTTTTCTAGCGGACAGCTTAGTTGAAACTTTTAAACGTATTTACCCTCCCATAGCATCCCCCGCATCTCCCAACTCGAACTCAGTAAACAAGGTGGTAGATAATTCTTTCCTTGCGAAAATCTCAGCCATCACTGATTCAATTGCTCCATCTAAAGTGAAAGTAGTCTCAGGTAGAAAGAAGTCTCCGTGGAAAAGCGATCAACTGGTATGTAGTGAATAAAGGGAATGTCGACGAGCCGAGAGAAAATGGCGGAAAACTCGACTCCAGGTTCACTGTGAGATCTACAAAGAGAGACTGAACAGATATCAATCAACTCTAAAGGATGCAGGGGAATCGTTCTTTTCTGAAATCATCAACAGAAACATTAATAATTCGTGGACTTTATTTGCAACAGTGGAAAGACTAACTAATCCTTTAGTGACAGTAGCCCCTGAACTAAATTCTACCAGGGCCTAAAATGAATTTGCAGCTTTTTCACTGAAAAGATTATAACAATTAGAGGGTCAATCTGTACCTCAATACCGAACCCACTACTAATACCATCCTAATCAACACCAATGTGGATGAAATGTCTGAATTCTATAAATTAAACCCCCCAAAAAAATCTTAAAAAAATAATTATCCAATTTGGCTCCTCCTTTTGCAGCCTTGATATCCTACCCACAGGTTTTCTAAAGAAAGTTCTTCCTGTCATCGGGTCTGATCTGGTTCAAATTGTTAATTCATCCCTGTTATCAGGTGTCTTCCCCCAGGCTTTGAAGACAGCAGTTATTAAACTAAAGAAGAAGAATCTGGACAACACCTTAATGCAGAGCTACAGACCGATCTCAAATCTTCCATTCATCGGTGAGATCATTGAAAAAGCTGTGTTTCACCAAATGAATAGCTTCCTAACAATGACAAACCATTTTGATGTTTTTCAGTCTGGTTTCCGTGCTCACCACAGCACTGAGACTGCCCTCGTCAAAGTTTTCAGTGACATCCGCATAAATACAGACTGTGGTAGAACCACAGTTCTGATTCTGTTGGACCTCAGTGCAGCATTTGACACTGTTGATCATGATATTTTATTGGAACGACTGGAGAGCTGGGTCGGACTCTCTGGTACAGTACTTGGCTGATTTGAGTCCTACCTAAAGAACAGAAACTTCTCAGTTTCCATAGAAACTTTTCAGCAGAACGAACAGAAATCACATGTGGGGTGCCCCGGGGCTCCATCTTAGGGCCCCTCTTATTTAATATCTACATGCTCCCACTAGCCCAGATTACAACAACCAATAAGATTAGCTAGCATAACTACGTGGATGATACTCAGCTCTACATTACAATGTCACCAGGTGACTATGAAGCCATTCAAACCCTAAATCAATCCATCGACCAAACAATGGATGGATGTGCCATAACTTTCTCCAGCTGAACAGAAACAAAATTGAAATAATAATTTTTGGACCTAAAGAGGAACGATCAAGAGTCAGCACACAGCTTCAATTAATACAGCTAGAAACTACTGATCAGGCCCGAAATCTAGGTGTAGTAATGGACTTGACACTTACAAGTTACAAAACATAAGTTACAAGTTATGAAACATAAGGTACAAGTTCAAGACGTAAGTTACAAGTACAAGTAGTAAGTTATAAGTACGAAACAAAAGTTACAAGTACAAAACTAAAGTCCTAATTCTAGTGCCATAAACTTTTACTTTTGAAATAAATATGAACATTTATTTTATGAAGCAAAAAGTACAGGGATGCCAGAGGTCGGGTTCACCTTATGGCGGATACCGCCTGTCACTGCACGATCTGTTCAGGAAGCACGATCCGTACCATCAGCCCATCTGCGCATGTGTGCAAGGAACTACTTCCGGGGGGGTTTAATTCTCGAGACGCTGCAAGATGGATGGATTTGCGCTCTTTAAATTAAACATTGACTTCAACTGTGACTTTTGTCATATAGAACCAGAAACTATCATTCATCTGTTTTACCGCTGCAGCAAAAACCTCTGGAGTCATTTAGAGCAATTATTTATAGGAAAGCCGGTCATGTGATCGGTCTCCAGGAGAGGCCGATCACATGACCGGTTTAAGATTACGAACGCAGCACATAAATTTATCAGCAAGTAAATGTATCAGATAAATAAGAAAGCTGTTAAGATTACAAATACAGCAAGTAAATGTATCTGTAATTAAATATATAAGATAAAGAAGAAAGCTGTTACGATTACGAATGCAGCATGTAAATATATCAGATCAGACAACTAGTGTTTCCCCATGATTTTTTTCAGTTTTTTTCTGTTATGTTGTTAATCCTTTTTGTATAATGGTTCAGCAAGATTGCCTATCTATTTCTATTCATTTGTAAAGTGTAAATGGCCTTGATCTGTAAATTAACAAATAAAAAAAATAAAAAAACAACAAGAGAAATCTACCCGGAAGTAGTTCCTTGCGCACATGCGCAGATGGGCTAATGGTACGGATCGTGCTTCCTGAACAGATCGTGCAGTGACACCGCCTCCTGTTTGGAATGTGGATCTACTTCTTGGTTTGTGTAGACACTCTGTAACAGAAGCTCATTACTGCCCCTAGCGTCCTGGGGCACTTCCATTGATATGTTTGCATGTGTTTTAGGATTTGCATGTGTTTTAGCATTCGCATGTGTTTTGGGATTTGCATGTGTTTTGGAGTTTGCATGTGTTATGGAGTTTGCATGTGTTATGGAGTTTGCATGTGTTATGGAGTTTGCATGTGTTTTGGGATTCGTATGTGTTTTGGAATTTGTACATGCTTTATCTCTAGGGGCTACCGTAGTGTTAATAATATTACATTGTGTTAAAGAGGGTGTATGTGAGCGAGTTTGTCACCTGGAGGTGCACAATTGTTAGAGTGGTGAGAACAGTGGAGGGCATGCAACTTACAGTTCACAAGGGCAAGATAGGATAGGTGGACCTGACACCAGAAGGTCACAACAGCCCCAGACAGAGAGACACGAGGCACCACCCCAGGGAAGCCAGACACATATGCACAGAGGTGGATCATCAGTGGAGCAAAAGAGCAGTAACCCCAAGTCCAAAGAGGCACAGGTAGAGACACAGGGTATTGAGCCCAATGAACCAGCCACACCGCCATCCCACACTGTGTGGGTCAAGACCAGGACTGAGTTCCACTTGATGGCCCACTGCCCCCACTAACCCCTGGCAGCAATGCCGCACAGCCCCAAGCAAGGAGAGTCCCCCCCTCCCACCACACAGAGCCCCAACTACTCCACTCTGGGCAAGCACTAACCCAATGCCACAGACAGAACACATAAGGACCAGGGCAAAGAGGGCACATTAACCCCCTACCTGGTGAGCTAGTCCCTGGGAAGTCAAGAGGGATGGACATCCTTCAAGAGCCCTGCATAGCCCCCGCACGGTTAGATTATATTTAAACCAAAATCATGTAATATCATTCCAGCCTAAACAAGGTCAGTTTAACTAAATCTTTAAAATTTTTAAACTGAACAAGACATTAGAGCCTATTATTAATGTAAACTGCTAAGTGTTTCTCAAAAGGTACCAGCCTTCAACGAACCTATACAAAGAAAAGAAGCTGTGTTATACTGGCCATATAATATTTATCAGAAAGAATGTGCAAATGAGTTACAATACATAAATACTGTAAAACAACAATGGTTTAAGTTATGTTTTTCATTCCCATGATAGCTCTTGGGTTAAGGAGATAGTTTGGGGGTTTTGTAGAAAGGTTCTGTTTAGGAGTTTGGTCCATTTCCAGTTATGTCCATCTGTAAAAGGAATGCATGCTGAGGGGGGGGGGGATGAGCTGCTGCTGAGATCTCGCGAGAGCTGTGCGTAAGTAATATGGCGGTAAACTGGTAAAACAAACAAACTCGGGTAAAAACAAACCATAACATTTGAGCCAAATGTAGCAAACGTTTAATAATAATAACCATTATTTTGTATTTCTCCATAAACAAACTGGACGAGGAAACCTTGCACAGCCTGGAAAGCTACTTGGACGAGTGCTTTGAAAACATTGTTATGGGCAAGCCACAGAAATCCACCTCTGCTGTGCCGACAAGCACACCATCACAGAAACGCACCCGTTCTGAGGCCAGCACCTCCACCATCTCTCCAGAGAAAAGCTACAGCGATGTCCTGGACTCAATAGATAAGAAGCTAACCAGCCTAGACGCCCATCTGGGCCTGGTTGAGGTTCTACATAAAGAATTTCAAGCTCTAAGGGAATCAGCCAACAACAGGTAGCATCGCTCACTGCAGAAAACCAAACGCTTAGGGAGAGAGAAAGAAACTCACCGAGGGGATGACGCAGCTGTCCGGAGAAAGAAAGAGGATGAAAGAAACTATCTTGGATATACAGGCCAGGGGAATGCGGGACAATCTTGTTTTTTCCGGGATCCCAGAACAGGCTGAGGACGACGCTGAATCCACCGTCCGAGATTTTCTCCAACATCAGTTAAAGCTCCCAAGCGACATGGTAAAAAACATCACTTTTCATCGCGTTCACCGCCTAGGAGGTAAGAAGCCCAACAACAGCCGGCCGCGACCAATTGTTGCTAAATTCGAGCATTACAAGCAAAAAGAGGAGGTCAGAGGCCGGGGCAGAGAACTGCGGGGAACCAATTACAGCGTTAATGATCAATATCCGAAGGGAATCCTGGATAGAAGGCGCGTTTTGTTCCCAATCAGGAAGAAATATATCAATGAAGGCACCAGAGCTACAGTAGCGGTAGATAAACTGTATGTTAATGGGCAGCTGTTCAGGGACCCCCAGCTTACTCCTTGGCTTTATTAGTCATGTAACACTGGTCAGATAAGAGTTGTTTTATCAGTCAATTTTAATGTAATGTTAGCACAGCTCTGTAAAGTTGTTTATATTACTCAATGTGGGCGGGGCCAGGGCTAAGCACTGGGATACTGGCTCTTTTTTCTTTTCTCATCTTCACTTGTCTATCACCAAATGTCTTTGTCACTCCTTTTTCCTTCTTTTATCACTCACACACACACACAGAATTTTTTTATAACATAACTATTTCTTTCTCTCTCACCCTCACCCTTCACACCTTCACACCTTCACAACTTTCTTCTATTTTTCTCTTTCTTATATCTCGGCTTTTGGATTTTCAATCAGGCAACCCCAGGCACAAACTAATAATACACCTGTGTTTATCAGTTTCTATGGTGATATGGACTTTACAATTTTTATC
Organism: Valencia hispanica; assembly: GCA_963556495.2. Taxonomy (NCBI): domain Eukaryota; kingdom Metazoa; phylum Chordata; class Actinopteri; order Cyprinodontiformes; family Valenciidae; genus Valencia; species Valencia hispanica. The sequence continues at coordinate 61,327,492 of OY747700.1, read as the reverse complement.
TCAAAACTATGACTACTCTAAGGTTTGTCACGTGGAATGTTCATGGAGCTGGCACCAGAGAGAAAAGAGTTAAGATTCTTAACCAGCTTAAAAGATTGAAGGCAGATGTCGTCTTATTACAAGAAACCCATAAATCTACCTCAGCTGCAGATGATCTTAAATCCCCTGAGTTTCCTAATGTGTTTTCTGCATGCTATAACTCCAGACAAAGGGGAGTAGCAATATTAATAAATAAAAATGTAAATTTTACAGTAATAGATACAGTTACAGATCCAGAGGGTAGATTTATTATAGTAAAACTATCTATACATAACCAAAAGTTATGTATTGTCAGTATATATGGTCCAAATGTTGATGACCCCTCATTCTTTCATTCCTTCTTCTCTGTGCTCCTTGAACACATGGATTGCTCACTTCTTCTTGGGGGCGACCTCAACTTTGGTTTAAATTAAGAAATAGACAGGCTCAGCACAGCAGGGACTCAGTGCAGCTGGAAATCTATAGATATAGTCAAACAGTACATGAGGGATTATGGACTCTGTGATGCATGGCGATCTCTTCACCCCAATGACAAAAAATATACTTTCTTCTCAAATGTCCACCATTCATATTCTCGACTGGATTATTTGTTAGTCAGCAGCTCACTGTTGACTGACATTTCAGACACTGAGATACACCCTATAGCTGTTAGCGATCATGCTCCTGTTTCTCTAACTCTAGTAAATAAAACAGAAACACCTCAAAGCAAAAATTGGAGATTTAATATATCCTTACTTAAGGATAAAGAATTTATCAAATATTTCGAAAAAGAGTGGGCTTCTTATTTAGAATATAATGACCTCCCTGGTACGTCGCCATCCATTCTTTGGGAGGCAGGAAAAGCTGTGATTAGAGGTAAAATAATCTCATTCTCATCAAATAAAAAGAAAAAGAAAATGGAAATAAAACGTATTCAGGAATTAGAAGAAACTATTAATTAATTAGAAGCTTCTCTAGATGAGGAGAGACTAGGCAAAATCCGTAAAGCAAAGCTAGAATTAAATCAAATTATTAATATACAGACCCAGTTCTTCATTCAAAGACTTAGGATAGAAAACTTTGAACAAGGTAATAAATCAGGTAGATTTTTGGCTAACCAGCTAAAAATTAATAAAGAAAAAAAAACTATATCTGCTATTAAAGATCAGACCGGGAATACAGTATATGATCCTGGAAGAATAAACAACACATTTAAAGAATTTTACAAGGCTTTATAGTCACCAGAGATAAATCCATCGGATCATGAAATTTAAATTTTTTTTGATAACATAACACTACCTAAATTATCTGAAAGTCAAGCGATGGCCCTGGATTCACCACTAACAGCGGCTGAACTCCAGGAGGCCCTCCAAGGCATGCCCAATAAAAAGGCTCCAGGCCTAGATGGATTTCCAGCAGAGTTCTATAAAGAATTCTGGAATATTCTGGCACCAACATTCCACAGAATGCTGCAGGAAACCAAGGAAAATGGCCGACTCCCACCAAATATGAATTCTGCCTACATTAGTCTTCTACTAAAATCAGGTAAAGACCCTTTGTTTCCTACCAGCTATCGTCCCATATCCCTCATTAATGTTGATCTTAAAATAATCTGCAAAGCCCTCGCAAAAAGGATAGAGAAAGTAACCCCTCTTACAATACATCCTGATCAAACTGGTTTTATTAAAGGGAGACATTCATCCACAAATTCACGTAGATTGAAAGATTTAATAGATTTTTCTTACTGTAAAAACATTAAAACTAATATATTATCTTTAGATGCAGAAAAAGCATTTGATAGAGTTAACTGGAAATTCTTATTTGTAACCTTACATAAATTTGGCTTTGGAAATTCTTTTATAAACTGGTTGAAAATATTATACAGTTCACCAACAGCATGTATCAGGACAAATAACCAAACATCTTTTAGGTTTTATCTTCAGAGAGGTACCAGGCAGGGATGTCCTCTCTCTCCCTCCCTGTTCGCTATTTTTATTGAAACACTAGCTGCAGCAATCAGGCAAACTCACAATATTAAAGGCATAAAATGCAATAACATAGAACATAAAATCAGTCTTTATGCAGATGATGTATTACTTTTTCTCCAGCATTCACAAACCTCTTCCTCTCAGGTTATCGGGTTGATAAACTCTTGCTCAAATGTTTCAGAATATTCTATAAATTGGTTAAAATCTACAGTTCTTCCAATCAATTGTTCTGTCCAGAATCCAACTAATACACAACTGCAGTTGGGGAATATTACCTATTTAGGTATCAATGTCTCACCAAGACTGGCAGATTTGATAACGCTAAACTACATCCAACTTTTAAAAAAAGTGGAAGATGATCTTGCTAGATGGAAATCCCTACCAATATCACTTATGGGAAGGGTTGCTTCAATAAAAATGATGGTTTTGCCCAGAATCAACTACTTTTTCTCAATGATCCCAAGTAAACCATCACTAGACTGGTTTAGATCTCTGGACTCCTCTATCTCTAAATTTCTTTGGAAAGATAAACCCCCACGTATCAGCTTAAAAACACTGCAGAAGACCAAAGAAAAAGGAGGTCTAGATCTACAAAACTCCCATCATTATTTCTTAGCCAACAGGCTCCAATACATCTCAAGATGGTTAGAACATAGCTACCTAGACGAGTCCTGGATAGAAGTAGAACAGACACTATGTAATAAGATAAAACTTTCAGACCTACCATTTATTAGCTCAAATATAAAACAATATGAATGCTTTAAAAGTATAAATATCAGCTCCTCTCTGACAGCATGGTGGGAGTTTCTAAAAATGACAGAGTCCACATTAATCCCATGCAGACGTACACCCATCTGGAATAAACCCGACATCTTGCAAAAAAAATGTATGATAAGTTTCCCAGTCTGGAGGTGCAATGGAATTGAATACCTGGAACATACATTTGAAGGAACAGACTTTATCCCATTTAATACATTAATTACACAATATGGAATTGATAAAAACAAATTCTTAGAATATCAACAAATTAAATCTATTATTAAAGGTAAATTTAGGCTCAATACAGCTGAATTACAAATTCCAGCAAGAGTTTTAGATTTTCTTAATCTCAACCCCCCCAAATTTCTGTCTAAAATATACAAAACTTTATCTACATTAGATGAATCAATAGCCTATTTCAAAATGGGAGGTGGATTTATCAGCCAGCTTTGACCAAAATGTCTGGTCTCAGATATGTTTAAGAACCTTTAAAATAACAAAATATCCTCATTCGCAATTAATACAATACAAAATCCTTCATAGAGTACACTATACAGGTCAACGAATGTTTAGGATGGGTTTTACATCGTCTAATACCTGCTTACAATGCACAAGCATTATACCAGATACTTATGTTCATGCGCTTTGGTTCTGTCCACCTGTTAAGAAATTTTGGTGCCAGATATGTGAGGACTTATCAAAGTGTCTGAAATGTAACATCCCACCATCTCCCTCAATTTGCCTGTTAGGAAATTTAAATGATGTCACCATGGACACTAAGTCAGTTCGAATGGTTCACATTGCCTTATGCATCGCTAAGAAAACTATCCTCCTGAACTGGAAAAATAAAAAAGCTCTTAATATTAATCAGTATAGAAATCTCTTGTTGGACCATATTGGTCTTGAGACGGCCTCTGGCTCCATATCTGTTCAATCTCTCTGGGCTCCTTTGATCGGCTCCATCACCTAGTGGGGTTGGGTGGCACTTGGTTTTGTCGTTTGGGACACTGTTGCTGATGTGGGGGTTTTGGGGTTGGAGGCGTCTGGGGGGGACCCCAGGGGGTGGGATCACTGGGCGGATGGGGCGCTGGACGTCGTGGCCGGCCTGGGGTTGGGCTTTGGGTGGTAACTCCTGATGGCTGCATACGGTGCCTTGGGGGGGTTGCACTGGCGGACATGGGTTACTGGCCTGGTGGCCGTGATGCGCCTGGGTAGGGTCTGGGGTGATCCTGGGGATTCGGGGCTCGGGGGCGCCGCGCCCCCTAGCTGTGGTCCTGGCTGGGGGTCGGCCGGCGTGAGGTCTCTATTGGCTGTGGGGGTCGGGGCCGGCCGGGGGCCGGCATGTGCAGCCGCCTCTCTCTTTTTCTCTGGGCCGATTGTCATCGCCAGTCCCTATATGGCGTCTCGCCTTGTTTGCTGCTTGGGGCACCTGGCTGCTGGTCGCGGCGGCTGGGTGGTGTTTCTGGGCCGGATCAGTCCTTTTTTGCACTGGACTTGGCTCCTGGGTCTTGGTCTTTGTGCGGGGCGCTGGGGTTGGGCATTTGGCCGGGTTCGGTCGGACTTGCGGGTGGACTGGGTGGGTGGGCGTGCAGGCCAGGTGGGTGGGGCGCTAGGTTGGTCTCCTGCCGGGCTGTTGAGCAACAGTGGTCGCTCCACAAGGAATGAGGCTGGTGGATGTCGTGGGTCGGCTGCCCGGCTCATCAATTTGCTCCTGGTCTGGGCGGGTACGTCGCCGTGGTTCGGGCTACGGGGGGCTACGGGAGCCTCCGGTGTGCGGGTGGCGCCGGGGGCCTCCTTTGCTGGCGGGGAGGCTGCTGCTGTGTAGCGACAGGTGCTCTCCCCCTACGAGGGCACTTGGACGGGGAGGAGGGGTGTGCGGGGGGGGGATGCGAACTCAACCTGGGTGTCTAGTGTCTTTTGTGTTTTGAGAGTAGAGCGAATGTCAGGGTGGGTTTAGTTCCTCTTCTGGGATGGGGCTGGGGGGACTACCTTGGGGTCCGTGGGGCTTTGTGGTGCTGTGGCCGTGGGCCCCGGGTTGAACGTGCCATGGCCTCCCTCCCCTGGTGGATCCCGGTGAACAGCGGTGCCTATTGGGGTCAGTGGGGGAGCTGGCTCCGTGGGAAGACATTTTGTCTCCCAGTCCTTCCCTCCCCATCCCTGGACACCTCTGTCCACCCGCTCCCTCACTTTACCACTCATATAGGGTCTTGGGGCATGGGCAGATCACTGGGGTGCGAGGAAGGGCTTCCCTCCTCGCTATCCCGTGGTGTCCTGGGTCCCAATTTTAATATACAACTTAGACACTCCCACTTATAACATTCTCACGCGACACATATGTAGGGACTTTGGGGTGGGCACACTTTTCGGCATCCAGAGGGGGAGCGGTTCAATCAGCTTTACCTCTGGTGCCGGTGCCCATTGTTAAACCACATATAGACACTGAGGGCTCGGGGTGGGGGTTGGGGGATGTGTGGCTGCCTTCCCCACATCCCACCCCTCTGTTTTAAATGCACATTATAACAACACGCATCAACACCATACTCGAGCGGGAGGATGGAGGCTAGGGGTCTTTTCACACCCCTGTTCGCTACGGGCCATCAGGGGTTGGGGTCAGGAGGAGGAACAGGCAGTCTGGTCGGGGTCCTGGGCTGTCGGGCTGCTTTGCCACTGTGGGGCCCTTGGCGGTCTGCTTGTCTCCGTCCTAGAAGGTAGGGGGTCCATCTCCCGGGTCCGGGGGCTGGTGGCTCTACTGGGGCATCGGTACCTGGACCTGGGAGCATAAAGTGTGTATGGGGTGTGTGAGTGAGGGTACAGCGTCATTTTTTTGGGTGTCTTGGTGAGTCAGTGAGAATGTATGGGTTTAAGAGGGAGGGAACGTATGACTGTGTCTGTATGTCTTTGTCTACCTGTCTACCTGACGGGGGCCCCTGCCTGCCGTTGCATTGGTGGTCAATCCGGTTCGGACCTGGTGCGTGCCTGGCCGGGCCTGGGGGGGGCGCGGTGTTTCGGTCGGCCGATGCGCTGGGCCGATATCTTCCTTTGGTTGGTTGGGGCACCTCTTTTAGAGGTGCCAGGTTTGGGATTGTTGGGTGGAGCCTGCTCGGTGGCTCGGCGGGATGCGGATCCGGCGTCTCTGCTCGTTTGATCACCTGTTCTGTGCGCACCGTGCGTGGCCGGTTCATTGGTTGGACCAGCCCTGGACCTCGTTGGATGCCTGGTCTCGTGCCCCTGGGCCCCGGCTCCCCCGGTCCATTGACCGGCCCGCCCTGGCACAGCCGGTTGCCGGCGGGGCCCGTGGGCTCGTCACTGCTGCCCCCCGGGCCCCTGCATAGTGGCCGCTGGATGTTCCCCTGGGGTTCTCCTTTGCTCCACTCTTGGGGGATGCCTGGGGCTCTGGGGGTCCTTTGGACGTCTTTGCTCCGATCTCCTTCATGTCTGCATCGATTCCTGGGAGACGGATTGATGCCTGCTCACACCAACTATCGAACACTCTTATGGAGAAACCTTATATGTACCAGCATGCTAACACACACACATAGATGGGGGGTCTCTGGTGTTTAGGGATATATTCTTGGGCCGAGGTTATCATTACTAGAGCTTGATTAATCGGTACCATGAGTTTTTCTGTGACATTGTTGTTGTATTTTTATATCTATTTTTGTGTGATGTGGTTGTGTAATTCTTAGTTCACAATGTTTGTTTTGTTTTGTCGATGTTCCTTTTTCGTGTTTTGTTTTGTTTTTCCCCCTCTCTGTGCCGTCCTGTGGGTATGGAGGCAGACTTCAATGTCTTCCTGTGTTTTCTTTGTTCCCCTTCCTCTCTTGTATTTTCAAGTCACCCTCTCTCTTGACTTTTTGTTTCCTACCTCTCTTCTTCATCTTCCTTCTTTCTTCTCCTTAATTTTCCGTCTCCGTGTCCATAACATCCGGAAATAAAAACCCCAACAATTCATAATAAAGATTTTTCACACGGATATCAAGTGGAGTACTATAGCAAAAGCTTTACTGCTCCGCTTGTGAAAGTAAATCTGTTGGGCTTCTACTTGGAACTCAGACACCAATTCTGAGCTCCATACTGCCAAACAGGACACGTAAAAAAGAAAAAAAGAAAAAAAAGGAGTTTGGTCAGATAATCCCAACATAACTTTGGTGCTAAAACCTACAAATGCATTTTGTTTACAAGTGTGGCATCATTCAATGGAAAATAAATAGTTCTTATGATGGTATGGGCTTTATTGCCAAAATGAATAGTTTTAAATTACTTAATTTTCCAAAATAGAGTTAGCTTAAACATTTACAACATATAACCTTAACCCTAATTTTAACACAGCACATCAGTATTGCCTAAATCGTCCATTGAATTACAGCAGCTCACTTACTGGTCAGTTCCTGTACTCACACTGCCTATATGCTTTTATAACGAATGCTGACTGCATTGTGGGGGTTCTATCAGTTAATGACTCACAGATAAGAGGGATGCATCTCTCCTCTACAACGGACATATGAGGGAGAAGAGGAAGAAAGAGACACAACTGTGCTGTATCCACCTGTTTCTGATTGGGACTGGATAGCCTTGCTGCATACATGTGTTCTTGTGTTATATATCTAATCATTTTTAGTACAGCCAGGAAAAGGCAGTTGTTCAACCATTAAAGTCTTTGTATTTGATCACAGTAACAAAATTTAGTCTGTGTTGTTTCCTCCTGGGTTTTTTTTTTCCAGCAGATCAATTTATCAGACGTTTGCTGTCTGATATTTACACAGATGTAGAGACTATATTATTTCTCCTCCTTGCTGCTCTGCTCTTCAGCACCTGTCTGTGATCCACTGATGTCCACGCATGTGTATGCTTGAGGTGCAATTTAAAGACGGCTCGGAAAAATACATAACTGTAACGGCAAAAATGGTGCGGGGAAAATGTCCCATGCCGACCCCGCGTCGGTTACGCCCATGTCTCCGCCACAACCCGGTGGACCACAGATAACCACTTGGGCAGTTCCAAAGTATTCTTTTAAAGTGCCCCTGGCATGAAATTCCCCGCGACGTCTGGGCCCTTTTTAGTCACACTCTAAGTACCTTACTACTGTATCAAAGGCTCGTTAGCCGTAGCTCAGCCTTGTTGTAGAATTGCAGCCCCTACTAGGCGGTCCTTCTGTTAGCATTAGCACAGAATGACTGAGTTTTGGTGGGCGGAGCCCAAGCCATGCGCCTCTATTGTCAATTGAGTCTCTAACGTCCGCATCTGATGAAACATTGACAGACATGCATTTGCGCACCACAAATTCCCCAAATTCCAATATTACCCTATGTATGAAATGTAATTAGGTTTAGGCCTAATTATATTGTGTGTTGAACAATCATCTGTTTACAAATTACAGGTCTAGTAAAATATTTGATCATCCATCTGCACATCCATCAGTCCTCATTACGTCTCTAGCTTCACCACGACAGTAATGGCTCAGTTATCAGCTACTATAACTATGTAATGGCGTTTCAATTTGATCCGGAATCTGAACCGGACGGCGAGGCACCTGAGGAGGAACCAGAAAGGTAGAGCACGTCTTCCACAGGTGATCCAGACAGACATGCTGTGCACGGAGGGAAGGGGCTGTGTGTGTGTATGTGTGTGTGTGTGTGTGTGTGTGTGTGCGAGAGACGCGTGGGTGACAGAGACGAAAAGAGAGCAGAGAAAGAATACGCTGCGTGTTTTTAAATAGCGTAAAAAAGAAAAACGAAATGCAATATGTGACGGTCGGTGTTGATTTTTATTTTTTATTTTGGTCGGTGTTGAATCTGTGGCGGCCGGAGTTTAATCTGTGGCGCACCGCCACAGATTCTTCATGTTTGGGAAACACTGGTATATAACAGCTGAAGGACATTATTGCGGAAATATAGGCTATCTACTTGTATAGGGATATTTGCTGGTTCTCGGAGAGTTGGTATTGATCCTGGTAAAAGTTTAAGACGATCTGCGAATCCACCGCTGTATTGTCCAAAGTTAATAAAACATCCGTCAGAGAAATGTTTGCCACAAACGACCACGCGCTTCAGGAGTCGGTCGGGAACATTCGCTGCATAAATAAAGTCCATCCACAAGCTTTTCAGTGGGGAGGAAGTGGGGAGGACAGTGTCGATGCGGTCTGGACTCCATGCTGTCGGTTTGTTGTTTGCCTTTTACCGTAGCTCTCTCGTTGTTTAGGTTGTACTACGCGCCGCGGGGGAAGGGACTTGGAGGGTGTAGTTCAGAGAAGGGGGTAATTGGCTGGAACTCAGTGACGACATATGCCGAAACGTATGTGGTCATATGCCAAACTGCAAAACAGCCCTTTTCTGAGTGCTAATTTTACTATGTAGGCAGACATACCCGGGGACAAAGGAAACACTAATCAGTCATTTTATTCCCCTTAGGGGACATAGGCAGGCTGGGGAAACTAACAAATATGACCAAAAAACTCAAAAAATGCACATTTCATACCAGGGACACTTTGTTATTTTCATTAGATACACAGCAGAAAATTACACAGGTCCAGACCTCGGTGTCCTCAGTGGTGGATATGGCCTTGGCTATGGATAACTGTAACTGTAACAAAGGCATTTATCAAAGTTAGTAAGTTAGATCAAAATTTCAAAGTCGGAGGACCACCTGTTTAATGACCATTTTTAGTCTCAATTATTGTTCTATGAATACCTGTCTAGTGAGGTGTGGTATTATAGAATAATAAATGAAGGATTAAGTTTTTGCACTGACTCAAACCACAAACTCTGCACAAATATACAGGTGAAAGTTGAAGAATTTGAAAATTGTGCAAAAGTTCTGTTTTATTTCAGTAATTCAATTTAAAAAATGAAACTAATGTATGAAATAAACTCATTACATGCAATGCGAGATATTAAAACTTTTTATTTTTCAAAATTTTGAATATTATGGCTTACAGCTTATGAAAACCCTAAATTCAAAATCTCGGAAAATTTAAATATATGGGGCACCAAGTGTAAAATTTTGATGCAAAAGATTTAGCAGAACGGTTTTTCATATATAGGCAACTTTTCTCATATTTAGCACACTTTTATCACAGTTAAAATCAAAATGCGTCTAAAAATCATCAAATACCAACATGTTTATATTTTACACAATTTTGGCAAATCTAAATGATAAATTTTAAATCTAAATGTTATATCTATATCTAAATCTAAATGTTATATCTAAATATAAATGCTAAATGTTAAATCGAAATGGTATATCTAAATGTTAAATCTAAATGTTATATCTAAATGTTAAATCTAAATGTTATATCTAAATGTTAAATCTAAATGTTATATCTAAATCTAAATGCTAAATGTTAAATCTAAATATTATATCTAAATCTAAATGTTATATCTAAATGTTAAATCTAAATATTATATCTAAATCTAAATGTTATATCTAAATGTTAAATCTAAATGTTATGTCTAAATCTAAATTCTAAGTAATATATCTATATCTAAATCTAAATGTTATATTTAAATCTCAATGTTAAATGTTAAATCTAAATTTAAATATTATAACTAAATGTTTTATCTATATCTAAATCTAAATGTTATATCTAAATCTAAATCCTAAATGTTAAATTTAAATTTATATCTAAATCTAAATGTTAAATCTAAATTTTATATGTAAATCTAAATTCTAAATATTATATCTAAATCTAAATGTTATGGGTAAACCTAAATCTTAAATGTTAAATCTAAATGTTATATCTATATCTAAATCTAAATGTTATAGCTAAACGTAAATTCTTAAATGTTAAGTCTAAATGTTATGTGTAAATCTAAATCCTAAATGTTAAATCTAGATATTATATCTAAATCTAAATGCTATATCTAAATCTAAATGCTAAATGTTATATCTATATCTAAATCTAAATGTTATATCTAAATGCTAAATGTTAAATCTAAATGTTATATTTAAATCTAAATGTTAAATCTGAATGTTGTGTCTATATCTAAATCTAAATGTTAAATCTAAATGTTATATCTAAATTTAAATGCTAAATGTTAAATCTATGTGTTATATTTAAATCTAAATGCTAAATGTTAAATCTAAATGTTATATCTAAATTTAAATGCTAAATGTTAAATCTATGTGTTACATCTAAATCTGAATGTTATATTTAAATCTAAATTCTAAATGTTAAATCTAAGTGTTATATTTAAATCTAAATGCTAAATGTTAAATCTAAATATTATATCTAAATCTAAATGTTATATCTAAATTTAAATGCTAAATGTTAAATCTATGTGTTACATCTAAATCTGAATGTTATATTTAAATCTAAATTCTAAATGTTAAATCTAAGTGTTATATTTAAATCTAAATGCTAAATGTTAAATCTAAATATTATATCTAAATCTAAATGTTATATCTAAATGTTAAATCTAAATATTATATCTAAATCTAAATGTTATATCTAAATGTTAAATCTAAATATTATATCTAAATCTTAATGCTAAATGTTAAATCTAAATATTATATCTAAATCTAAATGTTATATCTAAATGTTAAATCTAAATATTATATCTAAATCTAAATGTTAAATCTAAATTTATATCTTAATCTAAATTCTAAATGTTAAATCTAAATATTATATCTAAATCTAAATGCTAAATGTTAAATCTAAATATTATATCTAAATCTAAATGTTATATCTAAATGTTAAATCTAAATGTTATATCTAAATGTTAAATCTAAATGTTATATCTAAATGTTAAATCTAAATGTTATATCTAAATCTAAATGCTAAATGTTAAATCTAAATATTATATCTAAATCTAAATGTTATATCTAAATGTTAAATCTAAATATTATATCTAAATCTAAATGTTATATCTAAATGTTAAATCTAAATGTTATGTCTAAATCTAAATTCTAAGTAATATATCTATATCTAAATCTAAATGTTATATTTAAATCTCAATGTTAAATGTTAAATCTAAATTTAAATATTATAACTAAATGTTTTATCTATATCTAAATCTAAATGTTATATCTAAATCTTAATCCTAAATGTTAAATTTAAATTTATATCTAAATCTAAATGTTAAATCTAAATTTTATATGTAAATCTAAATTCTAAATATTATATCTAAATCTAAATGTTATGGGTAAACCTAAATCTTAAATGTTAAATCTAAATGTTATATCTATATCTAAATCTAAATGTTATAGCTAAACGTAAATTCTTAAATGTTAACTCTAAATGTTATGTGTAAATCTAAATCCTAAATGTTAAATCTAGATATTATATCTAAATCTAAATGCTATATCTAAATCTAAATGCTAAATGTTATATCTATATCTAAATCTAAATGTTATATCTAAATGCTAAATGTTAAATCTAAATGTTATATTTAAATCTAAATGTTAAATCTGAATGTTGTGTCTATATCTAAATCTAAATGTTAAATCTAAATGTTATATCTAAATTTAAATGCTAAATGTTAAATCTATGTGTTATATTTAAATCTAAATGCTAAATGTTAAATCTATGTGTTACATCTATATGTGAATGTTATATTTAAATCTAAATTCTAAATGTTAAATCTAAGTGTTATATTTAAATCTAAATGCTAAATGTTAAATCTAAATGTTATATCTAAATTTAAATGCTAAATGTTAAATCTATGTGTTATATTTAAATCTAAATGCTAAATGTTAAATCTAAATGTTATATCTAAATCTAAATGCTAAATGTTAAATCTAAATGTTATATCTAAATCTAAATGTGTTAGCTAAATGTTTGGAAGATATGCTAATTAACCACGCCTCTCAAACAATCCCCAGCCAGTGTGGCCACGCCCACAACAAGGTTTGACCAGTTGCGTTTTCCTTCACTTGGAAAAAGGCGTACTGTTTTTCATCGATATTGTAATTTTAGCAACCATAATTGGACACTTGACGTTATATTTGCAGAGTAAACTATTTTGTTCTAATCCATACGGTCAATTGTTTCTGCAAAACGATCTGGTGCAAGCAAGCCTCTGAAACACTGGTGAGGGGCAACATGGCCGCCGGGTCACTCCGGGCAGGAGCGATCCCGTCATGGAACCCTATTATTTTGTCAAAATTCTTTGTACACAACTGCAGGTTTGGTAACATTAACCCCATTTTTATTGTTTTTCTGCAAGACCTAGTTTCTTTTAGGAACTTTGATGGATCTGGGATGGGGTAAGCCGTATTGCGTCATTTCCTGTTGTCGCTGTTGCACTCCGTGGAGCTGTTGATCTGTTGAGTCGATCTTATTTTCTCTGTGCTGAGGCCTTTAGAAGTTATTTTAACACACAAGCAAACTAAAACACACGTTTTGTGGTGGCGTACTTTACGTTTTGGGAACTCCTTGTGTTTCACACAGTTTTTCTTGGGGTGGTAAGGTCTTGCTAGCTTAGCTAGCTTAGCTTCATTGCGGCTATGGCTAGTCTTCTCTCTCCTATCTCTAACTCTTCTCTCTTGCTCTCTGTCTCATATCTTTAGTTATTTCCCTGCCTCCTTCAGTGTTAATGGTAACTGTAATAAATGTAATATTTTTGTAGCTTTGGAGGCGAGGGTATCAGAATTAGCGGAGCATGGAGCCAACAAGGACGGAACCCCCTAGCCGCCCTCCGGTAGAGCCCGCGCAGCTGGGACCTAAGGTCGGTTGGGTGACTGTACGTAGGAAGCATAGTTCTAGAACCTAGCCCATGGGCCACCACCAACCGGTCCGCGTTTCTAACAGATTTTCCCCGCTCAGCGACACACCCGCTGAGAATCCGACCCTGGTAATTGGCAGCTCCATAGTCAGAAACTTGGCATTAGAGACACCATTGACCATAGTCAAATGCTTGCCAGGGGCCAGAACAGGCGACATCAAATCCTACCTGAAACTGCTGGCTAAAGATAAGCATAAATACAGTAAGATTGTTATTCACACTGGCGGTAATGACACCCGGTTACGCCAATCGGAGGTCACAAAAATTAGTATTGCTTCGGTGTGTAAGTTTGTCAAAACAATCTCAGACTCTGTAATCTTTTCTGGTCCCCTGCCCGATCGGACAAGTGACAACATGTTCAGCCGCATGCATTCATTCCCCCAATGGTTGTCTAGGTTGTCTCCTGCAAACGATGTGGGCTACATTGATAACTGGTGGACATTTTGGGGAAAACCTGGTCTGATCCGGAGAGACGGCATCCATCCCACTTTGGATGGAGCAGCTCTTCTTTCTAGGAATATGGCCGGATTTAATAGTCCTCCAAAACACTGACAACCCAGGGTCCAGACCAGGAAGCAGAGTCGTAGTTTAACCCACCTCTCTGCTGCTTCTGTACTGTTACCCACCCATTACCCTATGGAAACAGTCAAAGTTAAATGGATTAAAAGTTAAGCCAACAAAAGCAAATCATGGAAATCTCATAATAATAAATACGACTTTGACTGCACAGAAAAATAAATCTATTAAATGTGGTTTATTAAACATAAGATCTCTCTCCTCAAAGACTTTGTTAGTAAATGACTTGATTTGTGATAATCTTATTGATTTGCTTTGTCTCACAAAATCCTGGTTGCAGCAGGAGGATTATGTCAGTATAAATGAGTCAACTCCTTTCAAACATTTAAATTTTCACATTCCTAGAAATAGTGGGCGAGGAGGAGGAGTTGCAACCATTTTTCGTTCTGATTTACAAATTAATCCCAGACCAATTGATAGCTACAGTTCTTTTGAACATCAAACCTTTAATTTTCCTCATCCAAGTTGCAAAACATTAAGACCATTTTTGTTTGTGGTTTTGTATCGTCCACCAGGCCGTTACTCTCAATTCTGACCATCTTTAATCTGAAAGAAAATTTCATCATAGTAGAGCTTTATCAGACAATGCTGTAACAATTTTTAAAGAATCTGTTCCATTCTTACTTTCCTCAGTGTCTCAGAGCAAAACAGTGAATGGCAGCAATTCCATCTCTAACCCTTCAGAAATTGATGGCTGGTTCACAGCGTTACGTCCTCATTGCGTTTGGCATTAGATAATGTAGCCCCATTAAAAAAGAAAGTGGCTAGCCATAGGAGGCTGACTCCTTGGTTTAACGCAGAGTTGCGTACTTTAAAGCAGAATACTAGGAAGTTGGAGAGAAAAGGGCGGTTTCCACACCTAGAGGATTCCTATTTAACCTGGAATAACAGTCTATTGCTGTATAAAAAGACCATTTGACAAGCTAGAACAGCATATTTTTCATCATTAATAGAGGCGAATAAAAACAATCCTAGGTTTCTTTTTAGTACAGTTGCCAAACTTACACAGAGTCATAGCTCTGTTGAGCCAACTATTCCCCCAGCTCTAAGCAGTGATGATTTTATGGAATTCTTCATAAATAAAATTTATTCTATTAAAAATAAAATCATTGGCATCCTCCCAAACATGATTACTTCTTCCTCAGTAAATGAGGCAGCATCGGAAAGAACTGTAGAACCTCATTTGTGCTTAGGCTGTTTTGATTCAGTTGAGCTTTCGGAATTATCAAAATATTAGCCTCATCTAAACCTTCATCTTGTATGTTGGACCCAATCCCAACCAAATAATTTAAAGAAGTGTTCCATTTGGTTCCTGGCCCCATTTTGGATATGATGAATCTGTCCTTAGTAAACGGATACGTACCACAGGAATTTTAAATAGCTGTAATTAAACCTTTACTCAAGAAACCTTCCCTTGATCAAGAAGACTTAGTGAATTACAGACGTACATCTAACCTTCCTATCTTATCCAAAGTCCTTGAGAAAATATTTGCTAATCAAGTCTGTGAGCATCTAAACAGTAACGACCTGTTTGAAGAATTTCAGTTAGGTTTTAGAGCTCATCATAGCACTGAAACAGCACTGGTGAAGGTTACTAATGATATTCTCATGGCCTCAGATAATGGACTGGTGTCTGTTCTGGTCTTGTTAGATCTCAATGCTGCTTTTGACACAGTCCATCATTATATTCTTTTAGAAAGGCTTGAACATGTTGCAGGGATCAAAGGAACAGCACTAGGCTGGTTTAAATCATATTTGTCTGACAGATTCCAGTTTGTTCATCTAAATGATAAATCTTCTTCACACTCAAGGGTTACTTGTGGAGTTCCACATGGTTCTGTGCTTGGACCAATTTGGACCAATTCCTTTCACCATATATATGCTTCCAATTGGTAGAATCATTAGACAGCATGGGATAAATTTCCACAGTTATGCCGATGATACACAACTATATTTATGCATAAATCCTGATGAACCCAGTCAGTTAGGTAGATTACAGGCATGTCTGGAAGACATAAAGACATGGATGACTCTAAACCTTTTGCTCCTAAATTCTGACAAGACAGAAGT
Organism: Valencia hispanica; assembly: GCA_963556495.2. Lineage (NCBI taxonomy): Eukaryota > Metazoa > Chordata > Actinopteri > Cyprinodontiformes > Valenciidae > Valencia > Valencia hispanica. The sequence goes on along the minus strand of OY747700.1, from coordinate 61,311,360 downwards.
TGCTGTCTTTGGACCATAGGTTCTAAAAAAGAAACTGATTAGTCAATCACTTCATCTGGATGGCATTAAATTGGCCCCCAGTAATAACGTAAAGAACCCCATATTAAACAGGTTTCTAGGATTTCCTTCTTTCACCTCTCGAATATTGCTAAATTAGAAACATCCTGTCCAGGAGTGATGCTGAGAAACTAGTCCATGCATTTGTTACCTCAAGGCTGGACTACTGTAATTCTTTACTATCAGGTAGTCCACAAAATGCCATTAAAAGCATTCAGTTGATCCCAAATGCTGCAGCAAGAGTTCTAATGAATATTAAAAAGAGAGATCACATTTCTCCTGTTTTAGCTTCCCTTCATTGGCTCCTTACATATAAAGCCCTTAATAATCAGGTCCATCATACAGTCATGGCCAAAAGTTTTGAGAATTACATAAATTACATAAATTACATAAATTGGAAATTGGAAAAGTTGCTGCTTAAGTTTTTATAATAGCAATTTGCATATACTCCAGAATGTTATGAACAGTGATCAGATGAATTGCATAGTCCTTCTTTGCCATTAAAATTCCACTGCATTTCATTGCTGTCATTAAAGGACCTGCTGAGATCATTTCAGTAATCATCTTGTTAACTCAGGTGAGAATGTTGACGAGCACAAGGCTGGAGATCATTATGTCAGGCTGATTGGGTTAGAATGGCAGACTTGACATGTTAAAAGGAGGGTGATGCTTGAAATCATTGTTCTTCCATTGTTAACCATGGTGACCCGCAAAGAAACGCGTGCAGCCATCATTGCGTTGCATAAAAATGGCTTCAAAGGCAAGGATATTGTGGCTACTAAAATTGTACCTAAATCAACAATTTATAGGATTATCAACAACTTCAAGGAAAGACGTTCAATTCTCGTTAAGAAGGCTTCAGGGCGTCTAAGAAAGTCCAGCAAGCGCCAGGATCGTCTCCTAAAGAGGATACAGCTGCGGGATCTGAGTGCCACCAGTGCAGAGCTTGCTCAGGAATGGCAGCAGGCAGGTGTGAGCGCATCTGCACGCACAGTGAGGCGAAGACTTTTGGAAGATGGCCTGGTTTCAAGAAGGGCAACAAAGAAGCCACTTCTCTCAAAAAAAAAAACATCAGGGACAGATTGATCTTCTGCAGAAAGTCTGGTGAATGGACTGCTGAGGAATGGGGCAAAGTCATATTCTCCGATGAAGCCTCTTTCCGATTGTTTGGGGCATCTGGAAAAAGGCTTGTCCGGAGAAGAAAAGGTGAGCGCTACCATCAGTCCTGTGTCATGCCAACAGTAAAGCATCCTGAGACCATTCTTGTGTGGGGTTGCTTCTCATCCAAGAGAGTGGGCTCACTTAAAGTTTTGCCCAAAAACACAGCCATGAATAAAGAATGGTACCAAAACACCCTCCAACAGCAACTTCTTCCAACAATCCAACAACAGTTTGGTGAAGAACAATGCATTTTCCAGCACGATGGAGCACCATGCCATAAGGGACCAAAATGTTGACATTTTGGGTCCATGGCCTGGAAACTCCCCAGATCTTAATCCCATTGAGAACTTGTGGTCAGTCCTCAAGAGGCGGGTGGACAAACAAAAGCCCACTAATTCTGACAAACTCCAAGAAGTGATTATGAATGAATGGGTTGCTATCAGTCAGGATTTGGCCCAGAAGTTGATTGAGAGCATGCCCAGTCGAATTGCAGAGGTCCTGAAAAAGAAGGGCCAACACTGCAAATACTGACTCTTTGCATAAATGTCATGTAATTGTCAATAAAAGCCTTTGAAACGTATAAAGTGCTTGTAATTATATTTCAGTACGTCACAGAAACAACTGAAACAAAGATCTAAAAGTAGTTTTGCACCAGCTTTGTGAAAACTAATATTTGTGTCATTCTCAAAACTTTTGGCCACAACTGTACATCAGAGATCTGATTGTTTAATATGTTCCCAACAGAGCACTTCGCTCTCAGACTGCAGGTTTACTTGTAGTTCCTAGGATTTCTAAAAGTAGAATGGGAGGCAGATCTTTTAGTTATCAGGCTCCTCTCCTGTGGAACCAGCTCCCAGCTTTAGTCCGTGAGGCAGACACTCTGTTTACTTTTAAGGCCAGGCTTAAAACTTTCCTTTTTGATAAAGCTTATAGTTAGAGTGGCTTAGGTCATCCTGAGCTATCTCTGTAGTTATGCTGCTATAGGCTTAGACTGCTGGAGGACAGACTGACCAATTTTCTTCACTCTGCTACTTCCTTTTCTCCTACTACTCTCCAGTTGTATTACAGTACATTCTGTTATTTCGACTGTTAACTTTGTTTTCTCTCAGTGTTTTTCTCTCCATAGAAGATATACCTGGTCTGGTATCCTGCTTGGCTGCAATGCCCTGTTGGACGGGGGCATCGACTGGGATGATCCTCCCAGTAACTGAACATCCACTGTGTCCTGTTATCAACTTTTTACTTTCTGTAACATAGAAAGTTCTCTTATATCAGATCTTCTGTTCATTCTGTGTTCTGCTCTGTCTTCTCAAACCCCCAGACGGTCGTGGCAGATGGCCGCTCCTACTGAGCCTGGTTCTGTTGGAGGTTTCTTCCTGTTAAAGGGGAGTTTTCCTCTCCACTATCGCTACATGCTTGCTCAGTATGAGGGATTGCTGAAGGATTGCTGTGGTTGGAAAGTCTGCATCAACGGGGCCCAACCTCACGCCAATGACTGACGCAATCTGCTGGGATTCCTTAAATAGGAAACTCTTTAACTGATTGGAATGTTTGTATAAATGTATTGAAATGACTTCTTGTTAAGTGCCTTGAGATGACATCTGTTGTGAATTGGCGCTATATAAATAAACTGAATTTAATTTAATTGAACCCGGTGGCAAACACGACAAATCTAGCTTCAAATGAGGCAAGTAAGGCAATTTTATTTGTATAGCAACACTTTCAACAACAAGGTGATTCAAGGTGCTTTACATGATTAAGTGGTAAAATAAAAATAGCAGTAAAACACAGACAAAGCATTTAAAGTAAAAACAGCATTAAAGCAAGAAGCACACACAGATTCATCAAAGCAGTACAAAGTATATAATTTAAGAATACACAAAACATGATAACTGGCTGCACAGTGGCGCAGTTGGTAGCACTGTTGCCTTGCAGCAAGAAGGTCCTGGGTTCAAATCCCAGCCTGGGGTCTTTCTGCATGGAGTTTGCATGTTCTCCCTGTGCATGCGTGGGTTCTCTCCGGGTACTCCGGCTTCCTCCCACAGTGCAAAAACATGACTGTTAGGTGAATTGGTTGCTCTAAATTGCCCTTAGGTATGAGTGTGTGCGTACATGGTTGTTTGTCCTGTATGTCTCTGTGTTGCCCTGCGATGGACTGGCGACCTGTCCAGGGTGTACCCTGCCTCTCGCCCCTTGACTGCTGGAGATAGGCACCAGCCGCCCCGCAACCCTACATAGGATGGACGGGTATGGAAATGGACAAAACATGATACAACAAATCATTACTCGAAGACAACTCTAAACAGATACGTTTTTAGTTGTGATTTAAAAGAACTCAGTGTTTCAGCAGCTTTGCAGTTCTCTGGAAGTTTGTTCCAGATTAGAGGAGCATAGAAACTGAAAGCTGCTTCTCCATGTTTGGTTCTAATTCTATGGATGTTGAGTAGACTGGAATTAGAGGACCTGAGTGGGCTGGTGGGTTGGTATAGTAACAGTAGATCTTCAACATACTTTGGTGCTAAGCCATTCAATGATTTATAAACTAGTAAAAGTATTTAGAAGTCTATTCTCTGAGCTACAGGGAGCCAGTGTAAGGACTTTAGAACTGGGGTGATGTGCTCTACTTTCCTGGTTCTAGTGAGGAACACGAGCAGCAGCGTTCTGGATCAGCTGCAGCTGTCTGATTGACTTTTTAGGCAGACCTGTGAAGACGCTGTTGCAGTAATCAATCCGACTAAAGATAAATGCATGGATGAGTTTTTCTAGGTCCTGTTGCGACATCTGTCCTTTAATCCTAGAAATGTTCTTCAGGTGATAGAAGGCTGACCATCCATCCATCCATCCATCAGGTCCCCAGAAACAAAATGCTATCTGTGAAGGTTCGTTTTCTCTTAACTTTTTGTACTTTGACATGAGGCTAAATACTTGAAATAATAGTTCAGAAAATCGACAGGGGAAACATAAATTCATTGGCATGCATTTTGACCATTACAGGGGGGGTATTATGCAAAAGGGACTATCTGAAGCTTAATATCCTGGGAACCTGTCTTTCCCTCATTAAAAATATGCCTGAAGTGTTGCTCTGACCCATTAACTCATGTTAGAGTAAACCCACTGAATTCTTTTAAATCAAAACTAAAAACATATCTGTTTAGAGCTGCCTTTGAGTAATGCTTTGTTGTATCATCTGTTGTGTATTCTTCTTGTTTTACTGCTGTTTTTACATTATATGCTTTGTACTGCTTTGATGAATCTGTGTGTGCTTCTTGTTTTATTGCTGTTTTTACTTTAAAAGCTTTGTCTATGTTTTACTGTTATGTTTATTTTACCACTTAATCAAGTAAAGGACCTTGAATTACCTTGTAGAGGTACACAAAAAAGGGCCTTGCCTTCCCATGCGATGGATGGATGGATGGATCTCTCTGACTTTTTTTGTGCGCTGTACAGTTCTCCTACAGTTTAATGTGTTATACTTTGTTTTTTCTTTCTGATTTTTTGTCTTATATAAAGATCTTTCTGTGTGAACATATGAAATTTGTTGCACTGATAAACTCAGATCCTGTGTTCCTATGGAAACCTAGTTTTCTTTGGGTATCCTTGCGTATTTCTGAAGTGTCCTCTAGTGAGAAAATCTGGGAGCCCTCCAGCCATTAACTCACTTTAACTACTAGAGGGCAGTAAGAGACAAGTGAATAAAAATACCCCTGACACAATGGAAAGATATAATCATGAATGAACAAAGAAAAAGGTAGACCTTCAAGGAAGCAAAGAGTAAACACAAGGAGAACCTCATTAGGTCATCAGAGAGCAATGAGGAGAAGTCAGGAGGGAGAAGTGTCTCTCATCTTTCTGCCATGCAGGGCTTGTTCAGACACCTTTAGCTGATCAACCAGCAGAGTCATGATTCATCCCAGGCTCAGAGTGATCACACATTTTTCCTGCTCCTGTAAGTCTGCATCATCAACAAAGAACATAGTGTGCTCGGATCAAGGTGATATATCCCACTCAGCTGGATATAAACCAGTCGGTGTTGACTGATACAGCTGATCTCACCCCTGCTGCCACTGTTTAACTGCTGCTTCCAATAACATCTCCATGATATTCCATTTTTCTATACTGCCACCCACAATAATTCAGCACTGTTGAAAACAGCACATCACTCTTACAAACCTTATATACATTAGGATTTTCCTTACTTTTTACTCCACTCTCATGTGTGTTTTGACTTTTCCAATCTTGCAAACTATCCATCATCCATTCATACACGGTCTTTTATATATCAGCAACCAGGTCATGGAGGCATGGAGGTCCAGAGGAGAAGCAAACACATCTCTCTCCTGTGACACTCTCCAGCTCATTCTGAAAGTTCCCACAGCGTTTCCATGCCAAAAGCGATCTATACTGTAGTCCTTCTGCAAGTTCTCCTACTGCTATATGCTGAGAAAATCTCCGGAGGCACCAAGGAACCATCCTTATTAGGGGCACAAATCACCTCAGCTGACCACATGGCTGAGCTCAGAGTCCGGCCAACCTACAGTGGAAACTCATTTCAGCCACATGTATCCAGGATCCTATTGAGGACAAGCTGTAGGTGAGGGTTGGCTTGGTGATGGCGGCTGTAGTTCAGTGGTAGGGTTGTCAGCCTGTGACCCCGAAATCATGGGTTTGATTCCTGCTTTCGCCTGCTTCATGTCGTGTCCTTGGGCAAGACACTTCACCTACCCGCCTACTGGTGTTGACCAGAGGGGCCAATGGCGCGATATGCCATCCTCTTTCAGTCTGCCCCAGAGCTACAATTGTAGCTTGCTTCCACCAGTGAGTGAATGAATGATGGAGTTGTAAAGTGCTTTGAGGGTCTCAAAAACCGGTATATAAATGCAAGCCATCATTAAATCAACATCTTCCTCTTTTGGTTGAGCTCTCCGTTTGCCAGTAAGGGTTTTATCAATACCTCCATAACTGTTGATGTGGTCCCAATTCTATCAATCTATCTCCTGCTCCATCCTACCATCATTTCTGAACAAGACACCAATATTCTTGAGCTTCTCCACTTGAAGCAAACACCTGGAGTGAGCAATTTACCTTCTTCCAGTTGAAAACCATGGCCTTTAAACTTAAACTTCGAGAAGTTGACAGTGATCCTGGCTGCTTGGCACTCAGCTGGACACCGTCTCAGTGCATACTAAAGGTCAAAGCCTAAAGATTACCCTGAGGCTCTAAATACATGTTCTCTACAACTATGCCTCAAGATCCTGTCCATGAATACTAAGAACAGCATTGATTACTATTTTTATTGCATTTTTATGGGGTAAGGACACTGACAAAATAAAAGCATATTCACAGGTTAAAAAGTGTGCATATTGGTCAATAGCTGTGCGTAACATAAAATATTCTATCTTGCGAGCTCTATTCTCAATACCCCCCAGATTCAAAGAAGAATACTCCACAGAGTACTCAGCCATCTTGTATCTACTGCTGTAGTTTTGGTTTATGACAGTTGGCAAGCTTGAGGTGCAATAGCGCCACCTGGAGTGTGGACCAGTACTGTGTTTATCAACTTATCTAAGCTCCATTATTGAACCCTTGATCACGTGACCATCCTCCCGGTTGTAAATTCATATTTCAAAAGCAGAAATGTGTATTCCTAAACACGTTGCTCCACGTGTTCATACTGAGGAAACCACAACTGTAAATGTGCAATTTCTATATGTGATTAATTTCAGATGTAACTTTTGAAAATGCATTCTCACAGGAAAAATCTACACTTCTGTTTTATGATTAATTAGGTTCATTCAATAGTTTACAAATTCGTAGTTATCACCAACTACTGACCAATATGCACACATTTCAACCTGTGAATAAGCTTTTATTTTGACAGTGTCATTACCCCATACATTGTTATCTCTGACACAAACAGATAAGTAGCCAAATATACAGGACGTAAGAGTCATTTTAGTTCCCAGTTGACATTATTTAGATCTTTTTGAAAACTTTTTGAGTTTTGTTTTAACGTTTGCTGATCTTGGTGGCACTTACAACCAACATTTGCTTATTACTATATGTGATGTGATGACAATTTTAAAAATGAATTTTGTTCAAATTTACCAGATAATTTCTCAACAATTGAGACATCTTCAGGAAACTGCTCTTAGTTATTCTCTATTCAGGATGACAATAAGCTCCTGAAAGCTGGTCTACAGAGTTTTCATTCTAAACCAAATGTGTTAAGACAACAGACATTCGGACACACCTCTCTTGCTGTGTTGGGGGACATTGACAGTGAATCTCACAGTCAGTCACTTAAGTAGGGCATTCTCTGCATTTTAGAAAATTGATATTCATTCTCATAATTGCCAAGAATTCTACTATTTTCGTGTCAAAAAAAAAAACTTGACCTGTGCAAAAAGAAAAAAAAGACATTTTAGCATTTTAATATTTTAGCTTTCAGAAATGTTTGCCTTTTAAAAACAGTTGAAACTCTAAGCTTTAAGATCGCTTATTGCAAGAGAAATTATTTTACTCTGCAGTGACTGAAGGGAGATGAATGGATGGAGGACCAAAGTAGTGAAAGGACAAAGTATAATACTTATCAAACTATTTTTTTAATACAAATGAGGAGGTCACTGACAAAGCAGGAAAAGCAACAAACATCACATGAAAAACAAGAACTACTAAAAGATTGGTACAGTTAAAAAACGTGAATGGACAAAATAAAGAGCAATGTTCACATTTTCTAATCATTCAAATGAGCTTCTTTTAAGCCTGAAGAGAAAATAACCAAGAGCAGTTTTCCTGAAGATGTCTGAATTGTTGAGAAATTATCTGGTAAATCTGGCCAAAATTCATTTTTAATATTGTCACCATCACATCTCATAATAAGCCAATATTGGTTGCAAGTGAAAGCATTAAACAAAAAACTTTAAAACAGGTTAGAGTTTTCAAAAATATCAAAATAATGTCATCTATCACCTTAACTTTTGAACAAAAACAAGACTCTTGCTTCCTGTGGACTCGGCTGTTGTTTGTGCAAAACATATCTGTTAGTGGGGCGCTTGAGCCGAGTTAGGGTTAGGGTTACAAAACAAATGAAGTAAAAACAAACTGCCTACAACTATGCACTTTGCAGTGTTCAATTTATGCACAGTCTTGTAGTAAACTGGAAGCAAGATTGGTAACTGAGGACACCTGGTGGTAATAACAGGTAACAATGATAACTAAACTCGGCCAAGAACCAGAAATATGATGCAATGCTCTGGAAATAATGCTCCGGTTCTCATCCAGATCTAAAGAAATACAAAAACAGTAAGACAGAAATTAAACCCAACATAATGATAAAGAAATTCTACACTGTATTATAAATAACAGACAAGAAGAAATATTCAACATTTTGCTAACTATTAGCCCTGAGAAACATGTGATTGGGGTAACTTCCTAAAGTTTTTATATGCTGTTTACATACATTCCCCTCATCTGGCTCTACAGATCTACTCTCCCCAACATCAAGCTGCTCAAGAACATGTCCAGGGCCCTCATTTATCAAACTTTCGTAGAACCTGTCCGATATTCTATATTCTACGAATGAAATTTAGAATGTTTGTACGAACAGTCAAACTCCAGATTTATCAAATATGTGCTGGCTAGTCGTACGCATCTTCCCTTACAATCAACTGTCGATTTCAATTCAATTCAGTTTATTTCTATTGCCCCAATTCACAACAGATGTCATCTCAAGGCACTTAACAAGAAAATACAATAATACACAATAATTTCAATGCAATCATACAAACATTCCAATTAGTTTAAAGTTTTAGTTTGTTTTCTATTTAAAGAATCCCAGCAGATTGGATCGAGTCATTGACTTGAGGTTGCATCCCGTTGATGCAGACTTCCAACCACAGCAATCCCTCATACTGAGCAAGCATGAGAGTGGAGAGGGAAAACTCCCCTTTAACTGGAAGAAACCTCCACCAGAACCAGGCTCAGTACCGCAGTACGAGAAGCCATCGCCACGACCGTCTGGGGGTCTGTGAAGACAGGATAGAGACACAGAAAAAACAGAGGATATAAGAGAACTTTCTATGTTAAAGAAAGTGAAAAGTTGATAACAGGACACGGGGGATGCTCAGCTACTGAGACCATCATCCCAGTCGATGCCCCCAATCCAACAGGGCATTGTAGCTAAGCAAGAAACCAGACCAGGTATATCTTCTATGGAGAGAAAAACACTAAGAAAACAAAGTTAACAGTCAAAATAACAGCAAATAATACAACTGGAGAGTAGTAGAAGAGAAAAGTAGCAGAGTGAAGAAAAGTGATCAGTCAGTCCTCCAGCAGTCTAAGTCTATAGCAGCATAACTACAGAGATAGCTCAGGATAACTGTGGTGGAAAAATTCTTATGTAATTAGGATTTAGGTATATATTCTCTGTTTAGTGAATGCATCTAGGGTAAGATGACAAGGTTATTGTTCCAACTTAATGTTCCTGATAAAGATGTGTCAGTTCACCAGAACGACAGACGCCAGGGCAGTAAGATAACAGTCTGGCCTTTGGATGTGCTCCTTCATGAGTTGCTATCGGACTGGCATGGACCAGTTCTCCAGAGGCGGGGCATGAAGATGGGAGAAGACGTGCTGCAGAGATAAACAGTGATTGCTGAATACTATTTAAGCTGCTAGTCAAAAAGTTTGGGTAGGGTGATGCATGAGTAAATCTCTGTCCCCTCCATGTTTTGCCCAAAGACATGTTTGTATTAAATACTTAAATTCCTTCTGGGATTCATTCTTCTTTATTATGGAAACCCTGATGTATTTTTTACCATTACAATGACCTAAGCCACTCTAACTATTAGCTTTATCAAAAAGGAAAGTTTTAAGCCTGGCCTTAAAAGTAAACAGAGTGTCTGCCTCACGGACTAAAGCTGGGAGCTGGTTCCACAGGAGAGGAGCCTGATAACTAAAAGATCTGCCTCCCATTCTACTTTTAGAAATCCTAGGAACTACAAGTAAACCTGCAGTCTGAGAGCAAAGTGCTCTGTTAGGAACATAAGGAACAATTAGATCTCTGATGTATGATGGAGCTTGATTATTAAGGGCTTTATATGGAAGAAGAAGGATCTTAGATTCTATTCTGGATTTAACAGGGAGCCAATGAAGGGAAGCTAAAACAGGAGAAATGTGATCTCTCTTTTTAATATTCATCAGAACTCTTGCTGCCGCATTTTGGATCAACTGAAGGCTTTTAATGGCATTTTGTGGACTTCCTGATAGTAAAGAATTACAGTAGTCCAGCCTGATAAATTCCACATGTGCGTACCTAGATGCTCGTGCCCGTTTACAGAAATTTGCATACAGAAACACCCTCAATTAACCATATTTGGTCACACCACATCCTCTGACACATACATTAAATTCTTCTTCCCGAAAATAACGGCCAAGAGAAAGAAAAAAGGAATTTCAGTGACAACAAGATTGAAGTGAAACATAAGTGGAGCAACAAAAAAAAGGGTCATGATGAACATACTTTTTGAAAATTGTCATAGTTAACACAAATTCATTTTAACTCTGATAGTTTTAGCCCTCTGCTATCAGTGGTTCATCTCTTTCATGTCTCCACTCCAGCACACAGCAGTTATATTCCTGCTGCAGACAAAAATATGTGGTAAAGAATCGTTTCATTTGCTGTTATTTACTTCTATGGAAATACCTAACTTCTTTGAACAAATGAAATCAGTTAAATCAGTCCCGAACATTTATGTTTGGTTCAATCAGCTCAGGGGGAACCAATAAAAAAAGAACAGTGCCTGGGAGAAAGTGACAGAGACAGTAAATCCGGTTGGGACAGTGGAGAGGTTCCTGTTGGAAATAAAGGAAAAAATGATTGGATATCAAAGTGAATCCAATAAAATGTCCCTCAGCACACAGCTGGACCAGATCTTCTACTGGGGGTGCACAGATCACCACATTTGACACAGTTGTCACAGTTTTCTGTCATTTATAAGTGTAACAACATCCTTTTAATCTGAAGCACTTGATGTGACGAGTAATAAAAGCACATGGAGAGCACAGACCTCCAGGAAGCACTTTGTACCCCTCACCCCCAGATTGCGATTCACAGGATCTCCATGCATGATCACCCCCAAAATTGTATCTTTGTTACATGGTAAATTTCTAACATTTCCTGAAAGTTTAATCCAAATCCGTCCATAACTCTTTGAGTTAATTTGCTAAAAGACAGACAGACACCAACATGAGCTTCTTCGTGGAGGTGATAGACTGATGAGATAAATATTCCATCAAAGTGAAACTGTTTCAGTGTTGCAGTATTTTAAAAAACAATGATATTTTCTAACTTGAAATATCAACATGTTGGGGGACACACAGCCATTGGGTGGCAGTAACCCACATTCTAGCTCCGACAGGAGAAGAAGAGGACCTGAGGTTATATAAGGGCTGGAGTCATTGGCGCAAACTCTCTTCAGTTGGGCTCTTGCAGCCAAACAGTGCTAGGAGGGACCCCATGTTTCCTTCGCTGGCGAGGGAAAAGACGCGAGTTCTGGGAGGAACCCACTCCAAGGACGACAAGACTGTTGATCAATCAGGTGAATTGCAAACCCAGTGTCTTGAGACAAACCCCACTGTTCTGCCTTGAGCCCTACAGAAACTCTCTGAATTTCAGATGCTACCATGAGGAAGCGAACTGCTAAACAGTTACTGTTGCCGCAGAGCCGAGTCCAGACTACAGCCGTTACATCCACCGGCGACGGAGCTTATGTGAGATGAATGCTGTGCTGGAAGCTGCAAACTAAGGTTCATTCAGTGAAAGAGGGTAGAGCTGATCGCTGTTTAAGCAAGCGGGAGAGGACAACGACGTTCATTGACGGCCTTTTATTCATGAACAATAAAGACGGCCATTAATGCTATCAAAAATAGAGATCGACTTTAAAACGGATAGTTTAAACACTAAAACTAATCTTTTAAGTCATCTTTGAGACCGCCTTCTTGGTAAGTCAAAATACTAAATTAGATAGACATAATTGGTACAGCCGTTAACGTCAGTATAAAGTCTAAATATTAAATTAGATCAATCACTGCGGTGACCGATCCATTAAATAGAATCAATTATCTAAAGGTTATTGATTTCTAATTCAGCAAATGGTTTAATGAAACATTGCTTCTTCCAAATAATGTTTTTCTTCACTTCTGCTTTGCATTGTGAATTGGTGGTTTGAAAACAAACCAGAATCTGCTGATTAGTCTTAAACTAATCGCAATTAGTTTAAAACTAACTTAGCTTCATTCCCAACACTGTTCAATACAAGCCTTGGTTTTTGAGCAAACATATTCATTCTGAACTGTGACATCATTATCAATATATTGTTTATTGTTTCTATTTCTGTGCATATTTATCACTTTTACTGTTTTACTTTTGGATGTTAGTTTTATTGTAGTTGAATTCTTTTTGTAATAAACTGTTGTAGTTTGGAAAACCATTGTTGTTATTTCACCTACATGTGTAGTAACTTGCTGTTCAGGTACGCCAAGAACTTATTCCTTCATATATTGTTTAATTATCTCAGCCTTATCAGGCAGGTAATCATAAACATAAACTGAGACTGAACAATTTGGCTATTTTATTCCTGGAATCCAGGTGGTGCCCCTAAACCTAATAAAATTACATTACATAAAATTATTAATCTTATTAATAATTGCCCTAAGCAATTATTAATAATTATTCATAGCCAAAACCTACCTATCTGTGGCACAACAAACATCACATTTCTGAGTTTTAGTCTGTTAACATTCTTTACTCCCCTGTCAGGAAGCAATGTTATCAGGCTCCTCTCCTGTGGAACCAGCTCCCAGCTTTAGTCCGTGAGGCAGACACTCTGTTTACTTTTAAGGCCAGGCTTAAAACTTTACTTTTTGATAAAGCTTATAGTTAGAGTGGCTTAGGTCATCCTGAGCTATCTCTGTAGTTATGCTGCTATAGGCTTAGACTGCTGGAGGACAGACTTACCAATTTTCTTCACTCTGCTACTTCCTTTTCTCCTACGACTCTCCAGTTGTATTACAGTACATTCTGTTATTTCGACTGTTAACTTTGTTTTCTCTCAGTGTTTTTCTCCCCATCGAAGATACACCTGGTCTGGTATCCTGCTTGGCTGCAATGCCCTGTTGGACGGGGGTCATCGACTGGGATGATCCTCTCAGTAACTGAACATCCACTGTGTCCTGTTATCAACTTTTTACTTTCTGTAACATAGAAAGTTCTCTTATATCGGATCTTCTGTTCCTTCTGTGTTCTGCTCTGTCTTCTCAAACCCCCAGACGGTCGTGGCAGATGGCCGCTCCTACTGAGCCTGGTTCTGTTGGAGGTTTCTTCCTGTTAAAGGGGAGTTTTTCCTCTCCACTGTCGCTACATGCTTGCTCAGTATGAGGGATTGCTGAAGGATTGCTGTGGTTGGAAATCTGCCCAACCTCACGCCAATGACTGACGCAATCTGCTGGGATTCCTTAAATAGGAAACTTTTTAACTGATTGGAATGTTTGTATAATTGTATTGAAATGACTTCTTGTTAAGTGCCTTGAGATGACATCTGTTGTGAATTGGCGCTATATAAATAAACTGAATTGAATTGAATTGAATGCTCATCCTCTCTTCAAACTGTTAAATAAGACAGAGCTGACAGAGTTCTGTCTTATATCAATATGTATTTCAATAACTGTTACATTGGTCCTCCACACATCCTCTGTAAAAAAAAAAAACTCAAGACCAGACTTGAGCAGAAATAATGGGTCTTATAATGTCTTTATTATGACTCTGAAAAGTCAAGCCAGTTCAAATATAACAGTCACATTTAACAAGTAAAGCAAAAGGGCCTCATACAGTGTCTGACTCATTTTGGATTCTCAACCTCTTAAAGAAAGTTCCAGTTTTCTGTTTTCTCTCGTACCATCAGGAATAATACGCTGCTTATCTCAGTGCAGGTCTTGGACAGTGGAGTGGAATTTTCCAGAGGACAAAGCATTCTGTCTGTGCTGAAGGAGGAAGCTTGATTGGATGGGATTCTTGGTGGGTTCCTTCAGCGTATATTGCACATTTAGGGATTATGTTAATAAAACTAAGTTTGTAAAAGCTTTGGAATGTCTCCGAACCTCGACCGCTGGCTCTTTCTTGGAAATTATAGTGCTCCGTCACACTTGAGAGAAATACTTCAGATTCTTCACAAAGCCCGGAAAGACGTATTTTGCTAAGTGGGGTAGTATAAATGTTTGGTCAAGCCCTGCTAGCTCAAAGATTCATGTCGCTCTGACACAAGGAGGAGAACTCACATGAACATGTCCCTCAGAGGAATACTTCATCCTGGGCCAAAATATTATTTACATTCTGAGTCAGTTTAAAGTTCAGCATTATACTATGTTTCTGCTTTATTCAGGTCAGCTCCCTACGTCAGAAAATGGATCTGAATGGACTTTCAGATTTGATCACCCTCATAAACTAATTAAATAAAAACCCATAAACTACCAGTGTATTCTCACTTTAAGTTGAAACAGTACAGTGGCTAGCCTTTTGGGGGGAAATGGAAACACACAGAGCCTTGCAAAAGCTATTCACATCAGTTAAACCTCATCACATTTTTCCACGGTACAATCACAAATTTTAGTGTATTTTTTAGGATATCATGTGATAGATCAGTATAAAGTACACCATAGATGTGAAGCGGAAGGAATATATAACAGAGTTCACAAATACAGCCAATGCATCCCATAAAAATGTGGCGTGCATTTATATTCTGTCCCCTTTACTCTCATACGTTAAATAAAACAAACATACAAAAGACTGAATACAGGTCAATCCTGCATAAAGACTATTCAGCTGGAGCAAAAGATTTCAGAATTAGGTTGAGATTCACCTGCCAACAGTAAAAACATCCTAAACATACAGCCAGACCTACAAAGGGATTCAGATTCAGGTGATAGAATGGCCCAGTCAAAGTAAAGACCTAAATCCAGCTAGGGGCCTGTTGTAAACTTTAAAATGGACTGCAGACATCTAATCTGACTGGGGTTAAGAGATAGAATGGCATACATGGCACGCTTCTGAGATTCTTATTTGAAAAAAGAAATGTATCCATGTATCATTCTCACCCCTCTTATCAAATATGAACTGTTAATCTTTCTCTTAAAGTGAAATACATCACCGTTTATAGTTGCATACATTTGCAATGTACTGTATAGTTTTGAATTCAGAATCAGCTTTATTCACCAGGTTCATGAACAAAAACAAGGAATGTGACTTCAGTTCCACTTAGCTTTCAATTAGTACCTTTTAAACATCAATATATAAAAATAAGTGTTGGGAAATAAAATATGTATATATGCATTATTTGTATAACAGAGGAAGACAATGTTGAATTAGAGCAAATACACATGGGATAAAATATGCATAGTAATTCAAACAAAATCTTGTTTTAGGCACTGTAAACAATTTCTCCTCCTACAGAGTGAGTAGGAGCCAATATTCATATCAAGAAATTTAGTTTTAGGCTGACAAAATGTCCTGGAACAAAAGTCTGATCAGTCAAACTCTGATCTGAGGTAAATACAGGTCCAGTTTATGGAGATAGACAACATATTGTTATATTTGCTGTAATGCAAGCCAGTGATTTCTTGTACTGGTCCCAAGTCCGAAAAAACCCAGAGGGTTGTTTCAGGAAGGGCATCTGTCGTTAAAGCTAAGCCAAATCAAATATGCGAATCATAAACATGAACTCCATGCCGGATTGGTTGAGGCTTGGGTTAACAACACCGCCACCGGTGCTGTTGACCCACAGGGTGCAGGTGGAAATTGGACTACTGTTGTTCGACGTAGGAGAGGAGGAAGGCGTGTTGGTAGGCAGAGAGATAAGAGGAAATTAAAGAGTGTGGAACTGAGAGTAGAGACTTTGAATGTTCGGACTATGACAGGTAAAGCTAAAGAGGTGGTGGACATGACACAGAGAATGAAGGTGGATATGCTGTGTGTTCAGGAGACCAGGTGGAAAGGTAGCGAGGATAGAAGCTTAGGAGAAGGGTTCAAGTTGTTCTACCATGGTGTAGATGGAAAGGGAAATGGAGTAGGAGTTTTCTTGAAGGAGTTTGTCAGATAGGCTGATGAATCTGTCGCTTGAAATTAAAGAAATAATGATCAATGTTGTCAGTGGTTATGCCCCACAGGTAGGATGTGAGTTAGAAGAGAAGCAGAAGTTCTGGAGTGAACTAAATGACTTGATGCAATGTATCCCTAGAGTTGAGAGGGAGGTGATTGGTGCAGACTTTAACAGACATGTTGGTGAAGGGAACAGAGGTGATGAGGAAGGGATGGGCAGGTTTGGTATCCAGGATAGGAACGAAGGACAGATGTTAGACTTTGCAAAAAGGATGGAAATGGCTGTTGTAAATTCTTTCTTCCAGAAGAGGCAGGAACATAGGGTGACCTTTAAAAGTTGAGGTAGGAGGACTCAGATGAACTACATCTTATGTAGATGTTGTGATCTGATGGAGATTAGTGACTGCAAGATAGTGGAAGACGAGAGTGTAGCTAAATAGCATAGGTTGGTGGTCTGTATGATGAAACTGATGGTGAGGAAGGTGAAGATAACAAAGACAGAGCAGAGGACCAGATTGTGTAAACTGAAATCAAATAATGAGACTTAACGGTGGAACACTAAAGTCCAGGAGCATATACAGAGAAAGAAGACATAAACAGCTGTCAGTTCATAGACAGAGCTCTACTACTGCAAGCAGAGATTTTCATTAGTTTCATGCTTCCTCTCTAGCAGTGTTGACAGCTTCAGCCTTCTTGGAAGGACTTTCAGACCCTTGGGGAACGCCCTTAAAGCAGTGATTGTTAGGCATACAGTAGTGTGAGGTTGGATAGTTTGATAGCAAGAACGGTTCTTGCCTTAATCAATCAGGCCACCCAATTTTTGTAGCAACTTTGAATACAAAGCCAGCGCTGCTCTTTAAATCAGGGTTTGTTTTTCCCACAGACAGTGGAAAAAGTTCTGATGCAGCAAAGAGACTAGAGACTGTACTAATGAGCTCACAATGTCTTTGTCCAATTTAGACACTTAAGAGGCAGGGAACTTTTTTGGGGTTTTAGAATGTAGTCCACTTTTCTGAGTGGTAAATCTTAAGCATAGAGCCAAACCCAAAGGGAGTGCCCACGATCGCCTGGTAGAATGCAGACTTGTATCTGCATTGCCTTGCTGTAAACAAGTGACATGTCTTTATATCAAACCAGCAGAATAAAAACATGCGAGGTCAAACCCAGGTTTAAAAGCCTTTCTGACTTGTCTAGCACTCGTCTACCTCCATGTAGAAAAGGAACACTAAATCAACTGTTACTGTTTTAATAGTTTTTTTATAGCTAAAATTTGGTTGCATCAAAGAAATAGCAGAAGTGCCAACTGTTGCCAGAAGAAAAAGACCATTAAAAAGTTTTTCTTCTATAGCTTAGAAGATTCTGAGGTAGGTAACAAAGTATAGACATTTATAGAAGTAGAGTTTGTGTCTCATTTATTGATGTCACTCATTTCCACTCACCTGTTCAGAAATGTTGGTGTTCATCAGATACATGTTTAGAGGAGCTTCTCAAATATTATTCACAGGAGTAGTGAGTTCACACTGGATTAAGACCCTTCTACAACATACTGTAAAAGACTAATCGAAAATATGATCTTTGCAAAGACTTTGTAAATTCCTCAGATTAACACAGGTACCACTGAATTGATAAAATGTGCCAGTCAAGATAGCAAGGTCATAGTCATGCATTAATGACGTTCATTTATGAAGTGACTGTTTATGGGGGTCCTGGGTGGAGCTTAGCAGAGCATGGTGGCAGAGCTATCTGTGTATCCTTAAAATGGGACCTGTTTATTCTGGACTAGTTATGTTGTTGAGCAGGAGTGCAAATGTGAAATCCATGGTTATAGCATCATGCTAGCATGAAATGATGTTCCTCATGGTTGCATTGTAAAAGAAAAGGTAAATGGACTGAACTTATCTTGCTGTTTTCTAGTCATACTAACCACTCAAAGCACTTTACACTGCAGCCACATTCACCCATTTGTACTCACAGGTACAAAGATTGGTAGGCAATTTGGGATTAAGTGCCTTGCCCAGGGGCACATTGACATGTGTTCAGAGGAAGATGGAATTGAACCTACAACCCTCTGATTGCAAGACAGCAACTCTACCTACTGAGCCACAGTCGCCCCAACAAGAAGGTTGTTAAATATTCGAGGAACATGTTGCTGATATGTATAAGGTAATGTGAGCACAGCATTAGGGCTAGTATTACAGGCATTGTGATTGCCTTTACTCGAATATGGTTTTCCAAAAGGCCTTAATTTGTCCATACCTAGCTGTGAAGAGTGTAGCTTCATTTTTAAGGAATACAATATCAGTGCCAGAATTCCTCTACAACAGTGGTCTCCAACCCTGGTCCTTGAGATCTACTGTCCTGTAGGTTTTAGATGCATCCCTGCTCCAACATAGCTGAATGAAATGTTTTAATTACCTCTTCAGCTGCCATCAAGTTTGGCAAAGACCTGATAATGAGTTATTCATTTGATTTAGATGTGTTGGAACATGGATGCATCTAAAAGCTGCAGGACAGTAGATCTGGAGGACCAGGGTCGGAGACCACTGGTCTACTACTACTGGAAGTGTAAATAGAACACTGCTGGAAAAAAGACCATAACCTTATCATTATATGTAAAAAAAAATGTCACCTACTAACAACTATGACCCGAGGAAGTCTAACTTCAGACACAACATTGATTGCATAAGAACAGCATCTGAGACATTATAAAATCTTAATAGCCCGGCGTCAGCACCTCTGTGCCTGTAAATGTTATTCTGCTTCCCAGATGCAATGCAGAGCAGAACAGAAATCAAATATGGAAAGCAATGACATATGAAGTGAGGCCCGCAAGACTGAAAAGAATATGTACAAAGCAAATTGCTGTACAATGTGTGGTCCATTAGCCATGGGCACTCTGGGGCCCTATGCTGGCAGAGTTGATTTCCAGATGTGTCTTCAGGCCCTGACTTATGGTAGGGAGTCTGCACAGTGGGGGCAGGCTTTGGCTGTCTGCTTGTATGATTGAAGAAGCTTAAATATTGATTCAGTCTCAGTATGCAAAGCAATTCTCCTTTTTACTGTAGCAGGTGTCACGGACCCTCTACCTATTCATTCCTCTTATGCACAAGCTTGAAGAACTCCACATCGTTTATTTGCTCTCCAAACTGACCTCATGAATGAAAACATATATAACTTTATGGCACATAGACATCAGGCTGACAACCTCAATTCATTTGTTGTGAAAAATCATGAAAAGTCAAGTTTATAAATAGGCTTTCAGCCGTGCATGAGCTGACTCAAAGGATTAAAAGAAAACAGAAGCCAAAGTTGACCTAAATCACCCTTTTATGTACAGTGTCTTCCTTTATCAGCCAGATATGCATGCTTCGTTTACTCACCTGCAAGTGCTCCTCAGTAGGTGATTCTGAGGTGCAGGGTTGTGGTTGGTGCAATGTTGTGTAAGGATTACTTACTTTATTAACAGTCAGGTTTTGTCTGTATATTCATATGTGTACTATGGAAATTGTCTTTTCTCAGAGCTGACCTCACTGGGGCATTGGTTGAAAATCTGGGATGCTAATTTAAAAAAAACAACCCTGCTACTTTCTTAAATATTTTTACTAAAGCCAATTTAATCTCATTAGGCTGGTCAGTTGCTTTATTTGGGTGTCCTAACTCTGAGTCAGATCCAAGCTTTTTAAGATGAACATTATCAGAGTTCCTGAAGAAGCTGAACTCATAATAGACTTGTTCTACTGCTTGTGAGTATACCTGCAAAACTGCCTGGAATACACACTGCCATGTTTTGTGCAACCAAATTATCATACATTTCTGTGTGTATTTAGCCAGCATTAACTGCTGTAACAACAATATACAATGCTTAATAACTATAATTTACATAAGTTTAGAGATGCAATTTTTCAATTAAAAACCTTTTTTGTTCAAAACCGATACTGTTGCATTGTTTTCTATGTTTGAGTTGTCCTCGTCTCATTTCCTATCAGAAACAAACTTGATTGAATGAAAATAATTTTACTTTCAAATCTGCTGTGTAAAGGGTTAAGTATGAATTGGACTGAAAAGTCAGACCACACTAAAGAAATGGTTAATCAGGTTTTATTAACAATAATCAGAAATTGAGAGATGATTGACAGCTTCTTGTTGGGATCAGTTCTCTGGTCAGACTCTGAAGACACATTGGTTGATGAGTGACATGCAGAGTAAACAGGGAAGAACTGTATAACCAGGAAATGGAAAGTTACCCAACAGAGGTGGTACAAAAGGGGTCCTCATTTGACTTACATCCTTTGGTAAGTAAAGGATATATGTAGGATTGAAGGATATCCTTTTACCGGGGATTGTTTCACCCGCATGACCCTATAGAGGGGAATCCTCTATATGCTGGAAACCAGGGACATGACATCACAGAGTGCAGGAACTCTGGTAAAAAAGTTGGATCCCACAAACTAATCAAATGATCAGAGCCCACGGTGGAAAAGGCAGGGGTTTCAATGTCCACAATGCAATACTCAAAGGTTGAGGAATCAGTTCAGGTCAGCAACAGAGCAGACAGAACAGATCCAGAGTCGTGAGACAGTATTTAAAGTCCAGGTATATGAAGCAAGGATCAGAGCCAGAATCAGTGTAACTCTCAGTGCAGGCAGGGATCAGGCAGAGCCAATGGTCAGGATGCAGAAACTAGGATCAGGAACAAGGATAAGAACAAGGATAACAAAATGCTTGAAGACTGTGACATGGATGATGACAGATAGCATACAACGTTGGGGTTCTCATTTTTAAAGCTTACATACGCTCAAAACGATCTGAAAAATATGTAAGTCACTTTCTATGCAAACTTTGTGATTTATAAAAAAAAAAACATGATGGAAAAATGTGAGCAACTTAAAAGCAAACTATGACCCTTGCTTACGCACATTTTAGACATGTGGAAACTGGCAGTGCAGCTGGTGAAATGGAAATTTAAGTATAGTTTTTTACTGAGCTTAACAGTTTTAGTAAGGACTGTGTGCAGCGTTTTATAAATTAGGCCCCAGATCAGACTCCACTGAACATCTTCAACAGGATGAAATGAGAAATAGTAAGATGGTAAAATGATTCTGTAAAACAATGTTGGTATCAGAAAGTTGTGTTAATAATTTTTGTCTTTTTTACTGTTTTTGTTACTGAGTTTATCCTATTAGTAGATTAGCTGTTTATCCGCTAAGTAGTCAGCTCAAAGCTAGCACTAGCTATTTTCAGCATTCACATTTTAGACAGTGTGACAGACCTTTTTTTCATTTTGTCATACTTAAATGTTTAAAAACATCATACCAGACAAAGATAACTAAAACAAGAAATCACTTACACAGAAGCTGTCTGACAACATGAAGTTGGCTAAAGATCACAAAAAACAAGACATCATATCCTGATCTAAAAGCTGTTCAAGAACAGGTGAGAAGCAAACCCATTAACATCTATTATTCATTATGTATGAATAAAAAAAACATGGAACAGTGGGGAATTTTTCCAGGAGAGACAAGCCTTCCAAAATGACTCCCCAAACAAATTAACGACTCATCCCAGAGGTCATATAATAAACTAACAGCATCTCACATGTGTCTAAATACATGTTGATAATTGATTTAAAAAAAAGACAAAAATAGCTTATGGACAGAAGAGTCAAAGGTTTCACTTTTTTAAGTCTGTGTCCTGTTATATCAATTCATATCAGTTTATTTATATAGCGCCGATTTACAACAGATGTCATCTCAAAGCACTTAACAAGAAAAGTAATTTCAATACAATCCTACAAACATTCAAATTAGTTTAAAGGTTTAACTAGTTTTCTATTTAAGGAATCCCAGCAGATTGCATGCATTGAGTCATTGACTGGCAGTTGCATCCCCTTCAAGCAGACTCCAACCACAGCAATCCCTCATACTGAGCAAGCATGTAGCAACAGTGGAGAGAAAAAACTCCCCTTTAACAGGAAGAAACCTCCAACAGAACCAGAACCAGGCTCAGTAGGAGCGGCCATCTGGCCGTCTGGGGGTTCAAGAAGACAGACCAGAGACACAGAAAGAACAGAAAATCTGATATAAGAGAACTTTCTCTATTTCTATTTTAAAGAAAGTAAAAAGTTGATAACAGGACACAGTGGATGTTCAGTTACTGGGAGGATCATCCCAGTCGATGCCCCCCATCCAACAGGGCATTGTAGCCAAGCAGGATACCAGACCAGGTATATCTTCTATGGAGAGATAAACACTGAGAGAAAACAAAGTTAACAGTCGAAATAACAGAATGTACTGTAATACAACTGGAGAGTAGTAGGAGAAAAGGAAGTAGCAGAGTGAAGAAAATTGGTAAGTCTGTCCTCCAGCAGTCTAAGCCTATAGCAGCATAACTACAGAGATAGCTCAGGATGACCTTAGCCACTCTAACTATAAGCTTTATCAAAAAGGAAAGTTTTAAGCCTGGCCTTAAAAGTAAACAGAGTGTCTGCCTCACGGACTAAAGCTGGGAGCTGGTTCCACAGGAGAGGAGCCTGATAACTAAAAGATCTGCCTCCCATTCTACTTTTAGAAATCCTAGGAACTACAAGTAAACCTGCAGTCTGAGAGCGAAGGGCTCTGTTAGGAACATAAGGAACAATTAGATCTCTGATGTATGATGGAGCTTGATTATTAAGGGCTTTGTATGTAAGAAGAAGGATCTTAAATTCTATTCTGGATTTAACAGGGAGCCAATGAAGGGAAGCTAAAGCAGGAGAAATGTGATCTCTCTTTTTAATATTCATCAGAACTCTTGCTGCTGCATTTTGGATCAACTGAAGGCTTTTAATGGCATTTTGTGGACTTCCTGATAGTAAAGAATTACAGTAGTCCAGCCTTGAGGTAACAAATGCATGGACTAGTTTCTCAGCATCACTCCTGGACAGGATGTTTCTAATTTTAGCAATATTCCTGATGTGAAAGAAAGAAATCCTAGAAACCTGTTTAATATGGGATTTAAATGTCAAGTCTCGGTCAAAAATAACGCCGAGGTTCTTTACGTTATTACTGGGGGCCAATTTAATAGCTTACCATATAAACGAAGTGATTGACTAAGCAGCTTGTTTTTTAGAGCCTCTGGTCCAAAGACGAAAACTTCTGTCTTGTCAGAATTCAAAAGCAAATCTTGTGTAAAACTACCAGCATTTCAGAGAAAAAAACATTATAGAAGGCTGCTGGTGAGAGTGTGATGGTTTGGGGCTTTTTTTCAGCTTTAGGACCCGAATGACTTTTAAGTGATGGAACTACACATTCTGTGTTCTATCAGAAAATCCTGAAGAAGAATGTCCAGCCATCAGTTTATTTCCTTCAGCACAACCACTCTTGAGTTATGCAGTAGGGAATGATCTGAAACACACAAGCTCACCTCTAAGTGACTCAAAAGGAGAAAACCAGGTTTTGGAGTGGCCCAGACAAAGTCCATGCTCACATCTGATTAAAGTGCTGTGGTATAACTTTAAGAAAGCAGTTCATGGTTTAAAGCTCTCTGGTTAGGCTGAATTAAAACAATTCAGCATAGGGCCCAATGTCATGTTAGTACAGAGTGAAATTCTAGGGCAGGCAGTAGCAGTCCAGGGGTCTCATTTCTAAAACATTTCTAAATCCTTACTAAAACCATACTTAAGCTAAGCAAAGAATGTTTCTCCCTGGAAATGTGCTCAGGTTTGTTTATTTTGTTTATTTATTTAGATCCCCATTAGCTACTCAATTAAGCAGCTATTCTTCCTGGGGTCTTAACAATTTTAAACAAGTATTAACATCAAGGCTGAGCAACAATGAAAACAAATATAGAAGTGCACACAACACACACACACACACAACATATATACACTGAACATTACACAATCTATCAATACAATCTAATGTAAGCTCTTCTATGTACCAAATATTAGCTCTCTATGGGTATCATAAAATATGTCAATTACATTTCAGATACCATAACTCATTATAAAGTTATTACATGGATGTTCCAGTTACTCCAAAGTAAATGCATACAGTCTAAATCTTTTGGAAAAAGTAGCCTAACATTATGAATCTCTGAAACGAGGAATTGTGGGAGCAAGTTCCATGCCACCATTGCTCTATAACACAATGTTCTCTGAAGTTGATTTGTTCGACAGGCAGGTAACAAAAAACGCCCTTCGCTTGCTTGGCGGGTGGAATAAGTATGAACATCTGTGAAGAAGGTCAGTCTATTATAAATAATTTCAGGTGCTTTTGTAATAATTATATTTTTTAGGAATTTAATAAGACAATAATTGATTCTACTTTTTACATGAAGCCATGCTAACTGATTGTGCATGTCCCTGATACTTGTTCTAAAATAGCAGTTTAGAACAAGCCAAGCTGCTTTATATTGTGCAATCTGTAATCTGTTTAAATTATACTCTGTAGTTGTTGCCCAAATGATGGAACAATAGTCCAGGTGACACAAAACTATTGATTCCACCAAAGTTTATATGAGTCGGTATGCATTTTCTGCAATGCCGAACTGCGGACATACTTCTGCCCATTTTATTCAATACATGTTTTATTTGAGGATTCCAGTTCAGCCTGTTGCCCACAGTCATGCCAAGTAGTTTGGCCTCAGCCACTTGTTCAATGATCGAACCACCAACAAACAAATTCAAAGCAAGGGACTCCTTTAGAAGATAATTAGATCCCAACATCATACATTTGCTCTTCGCAACATTAATAATTAACTTATTTTCCTTGATCCAATTTTCAATTAATTTTAGTTCATGATTTAATATTATATTAAATCTGGTAGAGTCGTAATCATACACATAAATAGTCAAGTCATCTGCATATAGGGCAATAGTGCCACACTCCAAAATAAAAGACAAATAATTTGTAAAAATAGAAAATAACAGTGGTCCAAGGCAACTCCCTTGAGGCACCCCACAACATAGCACCTTTGTCTCAGAGTAACTGCCATTAAACAGTACATCAAACTCCCTATTAGTAAGGCAAGGCAAGGCAAGGCAATTTTATTTGTATAGCACAATTTCAGCAGCAGGGTAATTCAAGGTGCTTTACATGATTTGGTGATTTAAAAGAAACACATAAAAGAAACACACATTACACATGATACATAGGCCTGTCGCGATAATCAATAAATCAATTAATTGACCAATAATTAAAAATGCGCTCGTAACTTTAAGAGGCCCGATAATTTTTCATTGACTGAAGTCGCGTGATAAGGAGTTAACGTCGCTGCATCCGTCTCGACTGGCTCCTCTCGGTTTAGCGTAAGGAGTGAACCCTCCTGTCAGCCGCTCTGTCTCTGTGTGCGTGGAGGCGGAGCACACGCTACCAGCGTGATCATACCTGGCGCTGGAGCAGCGGAGGAGGAGGAGGAGAATATAGACGAGTCGATAAACATGGAGTTGGTTAAGCCGAACGCAACAGCCGACGTGTGGGAACATTTTGGATTTAAACCAAATGACCGAGGTGAACCACGGAACATTAATGAGCCGACATGTCGCATTTGTTTTAAAACGGTTCATGTTAAACACGGCAACACGACAAATCTGCACGCTCACCTCAAACACAACCACCCGCTCCAGTTTTCCCAGCCGGGTAAAAAAACATCTACGAAAGAGGCAGAGGGACCCTCGACGTCTTCCCGTCAGCCCATCATCACGGGGGGATTTATGAAACAAACAAAATATAAACGGGACAGTGCCAAATGGTGCGCACTCACAGACGCCGTGGTTCGCTACATAGCCAAAGAGATGCAGCCATTTAACACCGTGGAAAAGACGGCTTTTTGACAAATGTTACAAACATTTGACCGGCAATATGAGTTGCCTGGAAAAACATACGTGTCACAAACGGCAATTCCACTACTATACAATAACGTGAAAGACGAAATCCTGAAGGAGATTAAAGACATCTCATTTTACTCTGCCACTACAGACATGTGGTCAAGCTCAAACATGACCCCCTATATGAGCTTGACCATACACTACGTAACAGCTGACTGGACCCTGCACTCCAAGTGTTTAGAGACCAGATATGTTCCTGATAACCATACTGCTGACACCCTTGCAGAAAACTTGAAGTCTGCTTTAGAAGACTGGGGACTGGATGAGCACAAACTAGTCTGCATTACTACAGACAATGGTGCTAACATTGTTGCTGCTATAAGGAATCTTGGCTGGCAATGGCTCAATTGCTTTGGCCACAACCTCCATCTTGCTGTGTCCCATGGTCTGGACAGCGACAAAGACCGGACAACACGTGCCATAGGACTCTGTAAAAGTTTGGTCAACACATTCAACCTGAGCTGGATTAAGAAGAGAGACCTGAGGAAGGCACAGAGTGAGGCTAATCTTCCCCAACACTCTCTAATATTGGTGAGCAGTTTGTGTTTAAGTCATCATTGATGGTTTTATTTAACAATATATTCAAATTTGCTATTTTATTTTATAGTGGCCTCATATCTGCACTTTCATGAGCATGTTTGTGTGTGTGTGTGTGTCATATATATATATATAGATATTTAAATTTATTTAATTATTATTACTTTTTAATTATCTAAATGAGAATGAATTTTAGTATGCATATACAGTATATGCCCTGGCATATATAAAATAACATACAATTATTCAAACAAATAAGTAAATATAAATAAATGAGTTGATATAGACTAACTAATGAACCAAAACAATATCATCTTTACCACAGGATGTTACCACACGATGGGGCACCAAGCAGAATATGGTAGAGAGGGTGCTGGAGCAACTCCCAGCCATAAGAAATGTCCTGGTTCAAGACAGAAAACATAGCCACCTCAACCCAACCTGGCAGGATGTTTCTGTGTTGGAGTCCATCAACGCAGCAATGAAACCATTGGCTGACTTCACAGATGTGCTCTCAGGGGAAAAGTACGTCACTGTGTCCTCAGTTAAGCCTGTGCTGGAACTGATAAAAGGCGACCTTCTCTCTTCTGGCTCTGACGACACTGCACTGACAGCCAAAATTAAGCAAAACATTTGCAGGGTGCTGACTGAAAAATACAGCTCACCTGCAATCCAAGTCCTCGTGAGAAAGGCCACCATCTTAGATCCAAGGTATCGTGGCAGCATGGAGGAGGCAGATGCATTGGATGATGTGAAACATCAGCTTGTGCAAGAGATACTGGACTTAAAAGAGCCAGAAGGAGGTAAAGAAGGTGCAAGTGGTGAGAGCTGCAGCATAGGTGGTGGAGGAACTGAAGATGAACCTCCTGCTACTGTGACTACCAAGAAGAAGAGGCTGAGTGATCTTCTTCAAAACCGAAGAGCTCATCTCACAGGTCAGGCCCAGGCTGCAGTTCCAAAAAGAGTGCAGGCTGATGCAGAGTTGACCAAGTTCCTCCAAGAAGATGCACTTGATGCATCTTGTGATCCATTGATCTGGTGGCGTGACAATCAAAGAAGATATCCTTTTATGGCTAAGTTGGCCGAAAAATACATGTGCATTTGTGCAACAAGCACCAGCTCAGAAAGAATGTTTAGCACAGCTGGCAACATTGCTACTCCTGAAAGATCCTGCCTTAAGCCACAGAAAGTAAACATGCTGGTCTTTCTTGCT
The DNA here is from genome assembly GCA_963556495.2 of Valencia hispanica. Classification (NCBI taxonomy): domain Eukaryota; kingdom Metazoa; phylum Chordata; class Actinopteri; order Cyprinodontiformes; family Valenciidae; genus Valencia; species Valencia hispanica. The sequence continues at coordinate 61,283,379 of OY747700.1, read as the reverse complement.
CGAAATCTGCAAAACTAAAGCTACATATATATTTGCATACGGGCTATTGAGGTTTTTTCTGTTAGTTTGCACTTTTTGTTTACAAAAAAGTTCCCAACTGGATTGGAAGTGTTAAATGTCTTAACCTAATGTTTAAGATACATTGAAGTGCAATTTTTTTTACAGAAATTTTATATTTTATTGTTTCAATTGTGGGCTGCACAGTGGCGCAGTTGGTAGCACTGTGGGTTCAAATCCCAGCCTGGGGTCTTTCTGCATGGAGTTTGCATGTTCTCCCTGTGCATGCGTGGGTTCTCTCCGGGTACTCCGGCTTCCTCCCACAGTCCAAAAACATGACTGTTAGGTGAATTGGTTGCTCTAAATTGCCCTTAGGTATGAGTGTGTGCGTACATGGTTGTTTGTCCTGTATGTCTCTGTGTTGCCCTGCGATGGACTGGCGACCTGTCCAGGGTGTACCCTGCCTCTCGCCCCTTGACTGCTGGAGATAGGCACCAGCCGCCCCGCAACCCTACATAGGATGGACGGGTATGGAAAATGGATGGATGGATGGATGTTTCAATTGTTTTTATTTAAGTGCCTTTTTTGTTTATATGTTGTTCTTGGTTATTATGTTTATTTATTTTGGATATTTACAATGTCTTTTCATAATACAATTCCAGTTTCAATTATTCTTAAAAAATAAAAGTTAATTTATCTTTAATCTTTTGTACTTGCATTTTTATACCATTATTATTAGATTAGATTAAAATTTATGTAAAAACGGCAATATTATCGTTTATCGCAATAATTACTGGGACAATTTATCGTCCAGCTAAATTTGTTATCGTGACAGGCCTAATGATACACAATAGAAAAAATAAAAAAAAGCAAGAGAGCATGAACACATTTCATACATATAACATCAAGCATTTACTTAAAGGCAATTCTAAACAGATGGTTTTTAGTCTCGATTTAAAGCAGTTCAGAGTTTCAGCAGCTCTACACTCGTCAGGAAGTCTGTTCCAGATTAGAGGAGCATAAAAACTGAAAGCTGCTTCTCCATGTTTAGTTCTGAGTCTAGGGATGTTTAGTAGGCTAGAGTTGGAGGACCTGAGTGGTCTTGGTGGTTGGTACCATGACAACAGGTCTTCAACATATTTTGGTGCTAAGCCATGTAATGATTTATAAACTAGTAAAAGTATTTTAAAGTCTATTCTCTGAGCTACAGGGAGCCAGTGTAAGGACTTTAGAACTGGGGTGATGTGCTCTACTTTCCTGGTTCTAGTGAGGACGCGAGCGGCAGCGTTCTGGATCAGCTGCAGCTGTCTGATTGACTTTTTAGGCAGACCTGTGAAGATGCTGTTGCAGTAATCAATCCGACTAAAGATAAACGCATGGATGAGTTTTTCTAGGTCGTGTTGCAAAATCAGTCATTTAATCCTAGAGATGTTCTTTAGGTGATAGAAGGCTGACCTTGTTATTGACCTTTATGTGACCCTGGAGGTTCAGGTCTGAGTCCATTACTACACCTAGGTTACGAACCTGATCAGTAGTTTCTAGCTGTATTAATTGAAGCTGTGTGCTGACTCTTGATCGTTCCTCCTTGGGTCCAAAAATAATCACTTCAGTTTTGTTTCTATTCAGCTGGAGAAAGTTATGGCACATCCATCCATTTATTTGGTCAATGCATTGATTTAGGGTTTGAATGGGTTCAGAGTCACCTGGTGACATTGTAATGTAGAGCTGAGTGTCATCTGCGTAGTTATGGTAGCTAATGTTATTGGTCGCTATAATCTTGCCTAGTGGGAGCATGTAGATATTAAATAAGTGGGGCCCCAGGATGGAGCCCTGGGGGACCCCACATGTGATTTCTGTTCGTTCTGATGAAAAGTTTCCTATTGAAACATAGAAGTCCCTGTTCTTTAGGTAAGACTCGAACCAGCCAAGTACTGTACCAGAGAGTCCGACCCAGCTCTCCAGTCGTTCCAATAAAATATCATGATCAACAGTGTCAAATGCTCCACTGAGGTCCAACAGAACCAGCACTGTGGTTCTTCCACAGTCTGTATTTATGCGGATGTCATTAAATACTTTGACGAGGACAGTCTCGGTGCTGTGGTGAGCGTGGAAACCAGACTGAAAAGCATCAAAACGGTTTGTCATTGTTATGAAGCCATTTAACTGCTGAAACACAGCTTTTTCAATAATCTTACTGATGAATGGGAGATTAGAGATTGGCCTGTAGTTCTGCATTAAGGTGTTGTCCAGATTTCTCTTCTTTAGCACTGGTTTAATAACTGCTGTTTTTAAAGCCTGAGGGAAGACACCTGATAGCAGGGATGAGTTCACTATTTGAACAAGATCAGAACCAATAACAGGAAGAACCTTCTTTAGAAAAGCTGTGGGTAGGATATCAAGACAGCAGGAGGAGGAGCTTAATTGGATAATGATTTTTTCAAGGCTGTTCTGGTTTAATTCGTGGAATTCAGACATTTTCTCTACATTGTTGTTGATTGGGGATGGCATTGGTTGTGGGTTCGATATTGAGGTACAGATTGACCGTCTAATTGTTAGAATCTTTTCAGTGAAAAAGCTGCAAATTTATTGCCCGGTTCCCTCAAATATCAGATATCTGTAATAATCAGTGGGGGGAAGCTCCCAGGCTTATGGACACTAGTCCCAGGCGTTTGGTGTAGTCTAAGTTTAGGTGTTAATTGTGTCCCAAATTTGATTTGCTCATTCAGTCTGTCTGTAAAGTTTCTAAATGGAGACTCATTTGATGTGGCTGAGTCACAGGAAGATGGAAATTTAGCTTTTCCAAAGCAGGATGTTGGTCCAAGATTTTAGGGATTTTTTCTGATATTTCTCTCACTGTATTTTTGTAGCAGCTATAAACTTTGGTATTCTTGCTACAAAAAGCCTCAATTGCATTAATTGATCCGTCTTGTATGATAACAGTCTTTGCTGGGGGCGCTCTTACTTTATGTGTCTGTTTGATGCGGCTGGGTTTCTCCTGGTGGCTTTGACTGGTCCCGGGGGATGCGTCATCTTTCGGGGAACTCAAGGCTGCGAATCTGTTTTTCAGCGGGATTCCAGGTGGAGAAATATCTCTTGTTTTTGGCTGAAACCTCTTTTGTTCACTTTTAGCAGAAGCGGCAGTTCTGGGTTCAGAGGTTTCTCTGTGTCGGAGTTTCTGTTGTTTTTTCTTCCTCGGAGAACAGGCTGGGGTTGATTTCATGCGTTTTAAAGCTGGCCAGTTTTCATTATAGTGCGGAGTTCTGCCGCTCAGACGCCTGTAGGGAGTCTCTGTGACACGATGTAACACCAGGCTGATTGTATTCAACGGTAAAGTTGTGTCATTTTGTCCATAATCAGCGTGGAGATCAAAATTAATTTTCAGACGACGTAGCTTCGTTTCAATGCCCTCAATTCTGTGGAGCAGTTTTTCAAAATCCTCAGCTGAGCAAAAAGCCATGTTGATAAGTCCATAGAAAAGTAATCCAAGAAGAGATCTGGTCCAATACAGTAACTCCAGGGGCTGGGAAAATAAAGTAACTAAGTATCAGGCTCCTCTCCTGTGGAACCAGCTCCCAGCTTTAGTCCGTGAGGCAGTAAGGTAGCTATAGATCCATTGTATTGCAGACTTTTCAAATCCATAGCAACTTAGTTTTCCCAATAATAAATCATAATCAGTTAAATCAAATGCTGCGCTCAGTTCTAACATTACAGCACCAACTAATTTTCTATCATCAATTTCCTGCAACCACTCATCCGTCATCTGAACTAAGGCTGTTGTTGTGGAGTGCCCTTTCTTATAAGCATGTTGATAGGGTGAATCTTCTGTTCTTTCTGTGTTTCTGCTCTGTCTTCTCAAACCCCCAGACGGTCGTGGCAGATGGCTGCTCCTACTGAGCCTGATTCTGTTGGAGGTTTCTTCCTGTTAAAGGGGAGTTTTTCCTCTCCACCGTCGCTACATGCTTGCTCAGTATGAGGGATTGCTGAAGGATTGCTCTGGTTGGAAAGTCTGCATCAACGGGGCCCAACCTCACGCCAATGACTGACGCAATCTGCTGGGATTCCTTAAATAGGAAACTTTTTAACTGATTGGAATGTTTGTATAAATGTATTGAAATGACTTCTTGTTAAGTGCCTTGAGATGACATCTGTTGTGAATCGGCGCTATATAAATAAACTGAATTGAATTGAATTCAAACCATTTTTACAGAAACAGAGCCCTTCGCTCTCAGACTGCAGGTTTACTTGTAGTTCCTAGGATTTCTAAAAGTAGAATGGGAGGCAGATCTTTTAGTTATCAGGCTCCTCTCCTGTGGAACCAGCTCCCAGCTTTAGTCCGTGAGGCAGACACTCTGTTTACTTTTAAGGCCAGGCTTAAAACTTTCCTTTTTGATAAAGCTTATAGTTAGAGTGGCTTAGGTCATCCTGAGCTATCTCTGTAGTTATGCTGCTATAGGCTTAGACTGCTGGAGGACAGACTTACCAATTTTCTTCACTCTGCTACTTCCTTTTCTCCTACTACTCTCCAGTTGTATTACAGTACATTCTGTTATTTCGACTGTTGATTTTACATTCTCAAATTTATATTCATAGTAGATTCTCTTTTTTGTTCTGTTTAATTTTGTAACAAGATTTCTTAATTGCTTGTACCTTTCCCATAATGTAGAAGCAATATTTCTCACTGTCATTCGTCTTAATGGGGCGTGCTTGTCAACAATTGGCATTAATAAATTTATAAAAACCTCCAAGGCTCGATCAGGATCTACTTCCTGTAATACTTGTGACCAGTCAAGATTTCTAATATCGGTACAATAAGTAGCCTCATTGAAATATAAAAAAATCCGTTTGACTATAATCTTCTGGCCTGGTTTGGGAACTTTGGTTTTTCTGTTAATTCCGATTAAATTATGATCACTAAAGCCAACACAAATTGAAATTGCTTTTGAACACAAATTTGTTGCATTGGTAAAAAGTAAATCTATGCATGTTTCCGTTTTTGTCCCATCCGCATTATAAAGAACTATTGTTGGATTTGTGACCACTTGTGACAGGTTGCAAATGTCAGTTACAGACTGCAGCTTATTTTTCTATGAACTATTTTTCAAACTCCAATTAATATTTAGGTCACCCAGAAAATAAATCTCCTTATTTAAATCACAGACTTTATCCAACATATAACAGATTTGATCTAAATAAACTATTGGTGCATTGGGTGGGCGATAGACGCAAACAACAAGAATAGGCTTTAAGTGCGGTAACTGCACTTCCAACCACAGCGCTTCAACCCCAATACAACCAAGGTCCTGTCTAATCTTTACTGGTAATTGATCCTGAACATAAAAAGCCACTCCTCCTCCATTTATATTTCTGTCACATCTATATAATAGGTATCCATTTACCTGCAAAAGGGAGTCATCTATAGTCGCATCTAAATGCGTTTCAGATATTGCCAAAACATTCAAATTATTTCCTAGAATCCCAGCACTATCCTGAATCTTATTTCGCAAGCTACAGACATTCAAATTAGTTATTTTTAACCCTTTATTTGAGAGTATTTTATCCATCACCATTTTTTATTTTACACAAATAGTAACTTCTGATTAAACACTTTGAAGAGCTATCAAGTGAACAAATTAAACAATAAAGACACACAACACAAAAGGACCTACATACACATAAACTCAGCAAAAATACAAACGTCCCTTTTTCAGGACTGTGTATTTCAACAATAATGTTGTAAAAATGCAAATAACTTAACAGATCTTCATTGTAAAGGGTTTAAACAATGTTTTCCATGCATGTTCAATTAACCATAATCAATTAATTAACATGCACCTGTGGAATGGTCGTTAAGACCTTAACAGCTTACAGAAAGTAGGCATTTAAGGTCACAGTTCTAAAAACGCAGGACACCAAAGAGACTTGTCTACCGACTGCCTGAGTTTCTGCATGACAGCAATGTCAGTGTTCTGCCATGGCCAGCGAAGAGCCCGGATCTCGATCCCATTGAGCACGTCTGGGACCTGTTGGATCCCAGGGTGAGGGCTAGGGCCATTCCCCCCAGAAATGTCCAGGAACTTGCAAGTGCCTTGGTGGAAGAGTGGGGTAACATCTCACAGCAAGAACTGACAAATCTGGTCCATGAGGAGGAGATGCTGCAGTACTTCAAGCAGCTGGTGGCCACACCAGATACTGACTGGTACTTTTGATTTTGAGCCTCCCTTCATTCAAGGACACATTATTCTATTTCTGTTAGTCACATGTCTGTGAAACACTTTTAGTTTATGTCTTATGGTGTTGACTCTTTTAGTGTTCATACAAATATTTACACACATTAAGTTTACTGAAAGTAAAAACAGTTGAAAGTCAGAGGACGTTTCTTTTTTTGCTGAATTTACATTCACACCGATGCATCCCCATTTTGCCAACATTTGTCAACCACAACAATAGGATGTTACGCCAACCCATACAAACCAACTATTTTAGACATCACTTCTGTGGTCATTAAATCATACATCAAGCCAACCACTTAGTCGCACTATTACTATTTGAACTGATACAATGTTAATCGAAATACTGAAAGCATGTACGTTGTATTTCGATCTTCAGAAGCTGTCTTAAATATATTTGTAGACTATAGGTTACATGCGCAAAGTCCATACCTGTGATTTACCATCAGTGATCATTCATGCTTTGCATCTCTGGTTCAACCACAGTCTTGTAGAATTCCTCTGCAGATAGGTGGTGAGTAAACTTCATAGTCTCTTTTTTAAAAGTCAAAATCAAAGTAGCTGGATGAATGATCCTGTGTTTCACTCCTGCGCTCCACAGTTTGTTCCTCACCTCATGGAAACGCGCCCTGGCCCTCGCCGTCTCCGCAGTGAGGTTCGGGGAAAATGCGCAGCTTCATTCCCCGAATCTCAAACAGCTTTTCTTTCCTGGCTAAACGTAGAATATCATCTCTTGTTTCCAGCCTGTGCATACTTGCAATCATTGCACGCTGTCCAGATTTTACCAAAGGCCCAAAACAGTGTGCATTTTCCACTTCAGGTGCACGATGGAGTTTATCCTTTAACAGCTCATTAAAGGAACACTAAGTAAGTTTTGCTCTCTGGGTCCCCCTACAGTTGGGGAAAATGTATTGTTTTCTACTACTGTCGTAAAATCTGTTATGGTTACACCAGGGGATTCACATTTGCAAGCGATACCCTCTAACGTTACAGATTTTCACGTCTTGGGCAGCCTTTGTGTCAAATGTCTTCATCCCAGGTACATGTTCTATATTTCATCATGTCATATGTTCAGCAGCGTAGAGCTGTCAGCCATATAATAAAGAAATTAGACCGTATCACGTTATAACGTTATTGTAAAAACGTGAAAACCACTTGAAACTAAAATGTTATAACGTGATAGTTTCACGTTTTTACAATAAACTATCATGTTATAACTTGATACGTTCTAATTTCTTTATTATATGGCTGACAGCACTGTTCTGATGATCTATGCTACCTCCTCAGAATGTCCTACCGTAGCGCGCATTTGTCGGTGCTACCCCTTGAAAAGTATTTTTACATGCCGAAAACAACTGTTAGCTTTGATGTTAAACATAATCATCGGAAAATATTTTTCAAGTGACGGGATTGAAGTGGCAGTTTAGCAGTAATGCCTAACATAGCAAAAAATTATGAATAACGAAAACTTTTCTTTCAATCCACAGAACATGCTACCCATTTAATATAAAACTAAAACTAGCACATAAGATACACGGAAAACCAGATCAGAATATCCTACCTGTTAAATAGGCCTATAGATGAATAGCACACTCTGGAAATCTGTTAGTTTGTGAAGCAGCTAATGAATATATAACAAGCCAGTAAGACGTAGAGCAGATAGCAGTATTATTACTCCAAAATATTAAAATGTAGTAGCCTATGATTATAATCAAATCAAACTTTATTTATAAAGCGCTTTTCATACAAGAAGTTGCATCACAAAGTGCTTTACAGATTAAAATGACCCCACATAAAACCACCTTCCCTTCCCTCCCCCACAGATTTAAAAGCATGGTCACAGTTATACCCCCCTCCCCCCAACCCATCTCCCATGCACACACACAGTTAAAAGAAAAAGTAATAAGGGACATTGGGCCGAGTGTAGATGAACCATGCAAGGAAACGCCATCAGAGGAATCTGCCCCGGCAGCGGTAGATTAACAGCAGCAGCCGAGGCACCGACACAGGGCACCCAGTGGAGGCAAGGCCAAGACCCCCACCTCCACCCGAGCTCCACCTGGAGAGCACCCAGGGAGCCACAGCCGACCACCGCTCCCGGGGCAGAGGGTTCCCTCAGAGGAAACACTTGAACGGGGATTAAGATAAATTAAAGTATAAAAAGAAACTGTAAATTAATGTGCTAAGATTAAATAGTAAAACTGATAAAAATATAATCATATAAAACATGCAGAGCAATTAAACAAACTGATAAATAATAATCAGTTAAAAGCTAAGCTAAAAAGGTGAGTCTTGAGCCTGCTCTTAAAAACATGAAAGTTTTCTGCAGCCCTGAGGTCCTCTGGCAGCCTGTTCCAGAGGTGAGGGCCATAAAACTGGAAAGACGCTTCGCCATGCTTTTGTGTCCTGACTTTTGGGGTGACAAGGAGACGGTTGCCAGAGGAGCGCAGAGAACGCGAAGGTTTATATGGTAAAACCATTAAGACACATAAAAACCATTAAAAGAACCTTAAAGTCGATCCTGAAATGTACGGGGAGCCAATTCAATGATTTTAAGACCGGTGTAATGTGCTCCCGCCTTCTGGTCTTCGTCAGGACACGTGCTGCTGAATTTTGTAGTAGTTCTAAACCTGATATACTCTTTTTGGGAAGACCAGAAAGCAGGGCATTACAGTAATCAATTCTACTGGAGATAAAAGCATGCATCAGCGTCTCCCTGTTGGCCCGAGAGAGAATGGGGCGGACTCTGGCGATGTTCTTTAGTTGATAAAAACCTATTTTAGTGATATTTTTTATGTGAGGAATAAAAGTCAGCTCAGAGTCAAAAATCACGCCCAGGTTCTTCACTTGTAAAGAAGGATTAAAAGACAGTGGTTGTAGTTTTGGTAAAAGTTTCTCTCTCTGAGCCTCAGGACCGATGACTAAAAGTTTTCTGCCATCCAGGATTTAATGTCTAAAATGCAGTTAAAAAGTGCATCCATTGGCCGTGTGTCATCGGGAGACATGGAGATGTATAACTGTGTATCATCAGCATAACTGTGAAAGTTAACTCCATGTCTCCTGATGACGCTGCCAAGAGGGAGCATATAGAGGTTAAAAAGCACTGGGCCTAAAATTGAACCCTGGGGCACACCACATGTAATCCTGTGGACCCAAGTAAAGGGCAGGTATCTAAACTTACCATAAAAGTCCTGTCTGTGAGATAGGATGTAAACCATTTGTGAACATCACCAGAGAGGCCGATCTGTTTTAAACAGGTTAAAAGAATAGTGTGGTCTACTGTATCAAAGGCGCTTAGATCCAGTAGAACCAACACTGTCACCTTCTGAGCGTCATAATTTATTATAAAATCATTTAAAATCTTCAGAAGGGCCATCTCTGTGCTGTGGTCCACCCTAAAAACAGACTGGAATTTCTCCAGGACATTGTGCTCATTAATAAAATCATTAAGTTGAATTAAAACAAGCTTTTCTAAAACCTTGCAACCTGTTGAAATTCCGAGGGCCCGCGGGCGGGCCCGGGGAGGGCCCGGGGCATTTCCTAGTTTAAATCCACCAATTTTCTGACTTCTAACTTTTATGAACCTATACATATTTTATATCATTGGAAAGCTAAGAGTCTTGTGATTCCAATTATGCCTGGCGTTTAAGGATACAATCATAACTGAAGACACAGTGAGCGCTTTTGCCAACACAAACATTCTCCTGATGGAGGTATAAAAATATGGAACTCACCACTTTGTAGTCCAATAAACGTGACAAAACCGATCCATTTCGAACAAAAATTGTCTTTTTACATCAATAAGGGTCCGATTAAAGTCCTCCGATAAAGTTATTAGACCAGGACAACAGCAAGAACAATAAAAAATGTAAAACAAACAATGAAAATGCGCTCCCGAAATGTCTGGCCATTTTGTAGTCTTTATGGCTTTGTTTCCGATTCATTCGCTTCCACTTCCGCCTACAAAGGTCACTGAGCATGCCCAGAAGTAAAAAAAAATAAATAAAAAATCTTCCGGTGTTTTCCTTACGTAGGGTACATCTCCAACCAATGGCGCATGGATGGAAAGTCACATTATGGTAAGTAACTCGAACCAATTGCGGTCCAGAACTCTGATGATTGACGCATCGAATAGCCAATGTAATGCTGTAAACGCAGATATATAACATGACCGGGCGGACTTGTTCGCTGCCATTGTATATGACGTGCGTAAAATGTCTTATTCATGAAGAGATTACGCACAGTGCGTACCAGTAACATATTGTTTCAGCACCGTGTCCAAACACCCTTTATGATCAAAATACAACATTGAAGGAAGCCGTGGAGCTTTATATGGTAAGATGAAGTTATGATTCTGACGATATTTTTAATTCAGTGAGGACTACGGCATTTACCCAGGAGATGGCGCATCGTGGATGAAGGTAATACTTCAGACTTTAGACCCACAGTGTGTTTTAGGTCACCACCTCTTTTTAAAGCCATTTTTACAGCATGTATTTATGTAAAATAAATATTCGGACACAAATAAAATAATTTTTTGCGGTATTAAAATTAATAAGAAAACTTTATCAAGAGTCCCAGCGTCCCAGCTTCTTCCAGGACAAAACTGTCCAGCGTTTCCTCTGGTAGAGACACACATTCAGATTTGTCTAAAACCATGTTACACTGAGAAGATAAAATATTACATCTGATGGTGTCTACCTTCCCTCTGAAGTGGTCTGCGAACTCCTCACAAAGAGTGTTTGAGGGAGTTTTCTGAAATGCATTAGTAGTACAGTTAAAATTTTTATCAATAGTGGAAAAAAGAATTTTAGGATTATTTTTATTGTCTGATATGATTTTTGCAAAGTAAGCATTTCTTGAATTTCTTACAGCATTATTATAGGATTTGAGAAGTTCTGTGTATAATTGATGGTTTATCGTGGTTTTATTTTTTCTCAATTTTCTCTCTGCCGCCCTGCAGAGATTGTTATTTCTCCATGGCGCTGCAAGTTTTGAATGTGAGCGTTTCACTCTAAGTGGAGCCAGCAGGTCAAGAGCGGACTGAAGTCTTCTGTTAAAATCACTGGCAATAAAATCACAGGGGGCAGGTAAGACAGTAGGAGGAAACTTTTGGAAAACTTCTAGAAAACCTGCAGACACTTCAGGGGTTAGATGGCGCTTCCTGACAGTTCTCACAGAGGTCTCCTGCTGGATAAAACTGGTGATGTTAAAAAACACACAGTAATGGTCAGAGACAGCCAAGTCAACAACAGATGACCAAGTCCAGGGTGTGTCCTCTGTTGTGAGTTGGCTGCATGACATGCTGACTAAAATCCATATAATTCAAAATATTAAAAAAATTCTGTTGATAAAGGGTCTAAAAGGTTATCCATGTGTAGATTAAAATCACCAGCTAAAATGATCCTTTCAAAGGAGTTGTACAAAATTGATAAAAACTCTGAAAATACTTGAATAAAAAGTGCACTCTTTTTAGGAGGCCTATAAACTGTGACACATAAAATCTGAGGAGTGCTAAAAACAGTTGCATTATATTCAAAAGTACTAAAATTATCAAATAAAACAGGTTTGGCAGAAAGCGTTGATGAACTAATAAAAGCAGTTCCGCCTCCCCTTTTGCAACCCCTCGTGGAATAAGTGAAGTTAAGATTTGGTGGGGAGGCCTCTGTAAAAACAACAGGGGCATCTGTACTCAGCCATGTTTCTGTTAAAAATAAACAATGTATATTATGATCTAAAATTAGGTCATTTATTATAAAAGTTTTAATCAGCAGAGAGCGAACATTTAAAAGTGCCATATTAATAGTGGTTGGAGATGGAGTGACTGTATGATTTACTGGGGGTAGGACTTTTGGTAACTGTTTGAGATTATTAGAGTTGCATTTGCTACGTTTTTTATTATTTGTCCGCTCTCTGCTGATAATAACGGGTATAGATGATTTAGGGCAAGGTCCAAGTCCGATATGTGAATTACTGTTAATATCAGAACTGAGTTCGTAGGAGCAGGGACCAGCTGCACATCAGGATGTGGCAGAAGGGGCAGGGAGGGCAGGTGCAGCTGGGGCTGGTGTGGTAGACAGGGGGGGGCGAGGGCATATCAGGCTCATTGACAGCATGCGGGCACGCTGTCTATTAAGATGTAGTCCATCTGGACCAAACAATTGACTCCTGCCCCAGAAAATGTTAAAATTGTCTATAAAACCAATATTGTGCATCACGGTGGCAGAGGAAAGCCAGGTGTTAAGAGATAAAAGTCTGCTAAAACAACCAATACCTCTGCCAACAGTGGGGGTGGGGCCAGAAATAAAAACAGACACATGTGTGTATTTTAAAAGATTAAACAAATGAATAAAATCCAGCTTCAGGAGTTCAGACTGCTTTTTACGAATGTCGTTGGTTCCAGCGTGAATAATAATTCTACTCACAGATGGGTGATGTTGGATATGGTCCAGGATCTGTTCAGTAATATCCTTTACGGTGGCTCCAGGAAAACACAGTGTTACGGCTCCTCTTATCCTTACATTCCTGATAATAGAGTCTCCAATGATGAGCGTGGTGGGCGGCTGATCTACAAGTTGATGCTGGGCAGAGGATCTTTCACCGTCCAGGACCTGCTGGATGTTGGGCGGATTAGCTTCCCCAGGACTGCAGCGATGTGTAGTCGGCGCCGAGGGCTCGTTCCGTGGGTTCGGGGTGTAGTGGAGCACTCCTCGGCGAGTCCTGGGTTTAGCGCAACGTGGAGGGCTGCGAGAGTCTGGCTGCTGCTATGGCTGCTGGGAGGGGATGGGCGGCAGTCCTGCGGAGCTGCGGTGTTTCAGGGCGGCCGGAGGGACAGTCAGAGGAGGAAAGTCGTGCTCCAGGGCACCGAAGCGGTTTGACAATGGTAGGCCGGGTGAAGGAGAGCGGTGGCGGCTGCTCCGGGACCCCCCACCGCGGCCGGGCCCGACCATGGACCAGGCACCCTGAAGCACCGGTGTTGAGCTGATGGGGGCTTTTGGCTTAGACCCCAGATGGAACCAGCGGTCCTCCTCTGCAGTTGTTGTTGCTCCTCCGGCGTTCAGCAGTCCGAGTCCAGCGATGGATTCCCCCTTCCGCAGCTTCACAAAGTCCGGCCAAAGATGATGTCCACGTCGCGCTCGTGGTCCTGGATTTGATGGAGCATGAAGATCCTCTGCTCCAGCTCTAGAACTTTCTGTGTTAATTTAAAACAGCCATCACATCCGGGGGTGCAGGTGAGTGAAAGCATGACGAAATAAAAAGTAGTCCGTGCTTGGATTAAAAACAAGTTGCTAAAAGTCAGTGGTGTTAAAATCGGTTAAAACCAGTCATCAAAAACGATTTAAAACCAGTTAAAACCGTGTTTGTTGGTGAGCCGAAGTTTGGCAAGACTCTCTTTAGATGGACGCCGACGCATGCGCACAAATAGCCCACAAAATACACCACATTTACTCTACGACTCTAATTAATGGCACTTGTTTACATGCAGTGTAACGATATCACAGAAGTGAAACTAACATAGGCTACAAGGGCTGTCATGTAAACTTGAAACTAGTAGCTTAAGGAAAGCCTTAAAATATTTTGAATAAAAATTAGCCAGTAATAAAATAATTTGAATAAAACTCACCATAAACTTCAAAGAAATAAAACAGACGAAATGGATCTTCCAGGTAGGAATTCTTGATGACAGATTTGCTGAGTAAGCGAATTGTGAAGCCTGCCGTAAAGCAAGTCGCATTTGAACTACAAAACCGCTACCCGATGACCCAAAGTTACATAGTGCTGTTATGGCCGATAGAGGGCCGCAAAGCGAATGCAGAAGTGCTGTTTCACCCTGTTATGAGTTGATCAACCACTGACACGAGTTCGGAAACATTATTTTAAGGTAAAAAAAACTCTTTAGGGTTGCTTTAAGCAAAGCGGACACGAAACTTGTTGGATTTCTCTTCTCGCTATCTCGATCTAAGCCGAGAATACGGATATTATATTTCCGACTATGATTCTCCAAACAATCGGCTTTCTCTTTCAAGTCCGTGTTGTCTTTATGTAAACTTTCGTTTGCAGACTCCAGCGCCGTAACTCTGATCTCCATACGGTTCAGTGTATCCTCCATATCAGCAACTTTGTTGGAACATTCAGTCAAATCTTTTTTAACGACATCAAGTTGCGGTTGGAGTTTATCAACTGCCGCGTTGATCTCTTCCCTAATTATGGTTCGAATCAGCTCTGACAGCTCCTGCATGTTGATATCTTTTCCTGCTGCCATGTCAATCCCAGGCACCTGTTCAGCGAGACCGAGTCCACTTCGCTTTGTTTGCGACCTTGTTTTCTTCTTAGACATATCACAGCTCTCTCAACAGATCAAGTCCAACTTCATGCTTGACTTACCGACATTATGATTCAAAAGATCTATATTTACCACAGTATTTTCGTGTTTTGTCTGCGATTGGCGTTCTCCCGATATGCTCAGCCTTGACTCATGCTCTGTCAGTATATTTCAGTAATACGCCTGTGAGGATCACGATTTTCACCCAATTAGTAGATCCCCCTTAAATCACACCGTGATTTTCCTACACACCCACTTTCTCCCATAAATGGTCAATGCAAGACGCCTAGTGAATATTCTGCATAGACTTATGATATGATTTACTGATATGGGGTGTTCCATGGGTAACCATGTTTACCGAGAGGCGGAAAAACCGCAGTTCTACTGAGACTAAAGTCGATGTGCTTTTGGGTGATGTAGAGGCACGGAAAAAAGTTTTATTGCAATCAATTAAGTAATCAACATGCATCAATATACAGCTTGACTCAGTCAAAAGGTGCCCAAACAATAAAAGACAAAAATATTGTTAGCAATAAGAAAATGTGCAACAAGTCAAAAGAGATTCAAATAAAAGATAAAAGCAGCAGCACAAGCGATAAAACAAATAAGAAAAATAAATATAAGGTTTGAAAATATTTGATTACTTCTTGTAACAGCAATAACATGGGAATAAAAGTAAATAAACCAAATCACAGCAAAGCGTAATACGTTTCAGCACTCCTAGGGCCTGCTTATCAACATTCCAAATAAAGTGGAAATTAGGGGTAACAGTGAGATTTAAGGGTGATCTACTAATTGTGTGCGCAAATTATAACAGGTGCAAAGAGCAGTATTAAAATGAGGACTTTGGTTCTGCTGCTGTGTGTGTCAGCCTTTCTGCTCCATACACTAGGCCACAGCCAGAAAGAGGAGGAATAGGCACAGTGGATTCATGATGCGTCTTTGGCAATGAAAGGGAATAAAAACACATGTATGTCAAGTCTATGGCTGTTAGATAGTTAATTACTATTACTCTGTTCAGACACACAAATGTTGTTCAAGATATGCTTATGATACTAAATTAATGGTAACACGTGCTAACACAAACATACTACAAAAATCTGCTGTCAACAAAGCATCCCAGGAATGGAATAAATTATGTAAAGATATTAGAGAACTAAAGGCCATGTATTCTTTAAAAAAAAGGATTGAAATCTAATTTTAGCTTTGGATCTACCTGACTGTTTTAGGTATTTTATTGAAGGTAAGAAATTTACAAGTTAATTACATCTGGCTTTTGTAGGTCATCTGAAATGTATGAATTTTGTTTTTAAAATGTAATATATTATGTTTTAGACAAATCTGAGCGTGTGTCTCTACCAGCGGAAACACTGGACAGTTTTGTCCTGGTAGAAGCTGAGATTCTTGACAAACTTTTCTCCTCAGTGAGGCCCACCACATGTCTTCTGGACCCAATTCCTACTTCATTTTTTAAGCCATTTTATGGATCTTTTCGAGATGAGGTTTTAACCTTGATTAAATGCTCACTTCAGACGGGGGTCTTTCCTACCGCCTTTAAAGGGGCAGTAGTGAGGCCCCTGTTAAAAAAGAGCTATTTAGATCTTAATAATTTTAACAGTTTCTGACCGGTATCTAATTTACCGTTTTTAAGCAACATTTTAGAAAAGCTTGTTTTAATTCAACTTAATGATTTTATTAATGCTCAAAATGTCCTAGAGAAATTTCAGTCTGGTTTTAGGGTGAACCACAGCACAAAGACGGCCCTTCTGAAGATTTAAATGATTTTAGATTAAACTATGATGCTCAGAAGGTGACAGTGTTGGTTCTACTGGATCTAACCGCTGCCTTTGATACAGTGGACCACACTATTCTTTTAACCTGTTTAAAACAGATTGGCCTCTCTGGTGCTGTTAACAAATGGTTCAGATCCTATCTCACAGACAGGACTTTTATGGTAAGTTTAGATACCTGTTCCTCTTAGGTCCACAGGATTACATGTCGTGTGCCCCAGGGTTCAATTTTAAGCCCAGTGCTTTTTAACCTTTATATGCTCCCTCTTGGCAGCGTCATCAGAAGACGTGGAGTTAAGTTTCACAGTTATGCAGTTGTACATCTCCATGTCTCCTGATGACACACGACCAATGGATGCACTTCTTAACTGCATTTTAGACCTCAAATCCTGGATGGCAGAAAACTTTCTCCAGCTCAACCAGGACCAAACTGAAGTTTTAGTCATTGGTCCTAAGGCTCAGAGAGAGAAACTTTTAACAAAACTACGATCTTTGTATTTTAATCCTTCTTTACAAGTGAAGAACCTGGGTGTGATTTTTGACTCTGAGCTGACTTTTATCCCTCACATTAAAAACATTACTAAAATAGGTTTTTATCATCTAAAGAACATTCCCTAACCCGGAGGACAAATCAAACAACCATGCACTCATACCTAAGGGCAATTTAGAGAGACCAATTCACCTAACAGTCGTGTTTTTGGACGGAGAAAGCCGGAGTACCCGGAAAGAACTCACGCATGCACAGGGAGAACATGCAAACGCAGAAAGACCCAGGCCGGGATTCGTTCCCAGGACTTCTTGCTGCAAGGCAACAGTGCTAACAAATGCGCCACTGTGCAGCCCTCTTATCATTTCCAGTGTTTCCTCTGTGGGAGCCCTCTGCCTCGGGAGCGGTGGTTGGCTGTGGCTGCCTGGGTGCTCTCCA
Source organism: Valencia hispanica (assembly GCA_963556495.2). Classification (NCBI taxonomy): domain Eukaryota; kingdom Metazoa; phylum Chordata; class Actinopteri; order Cyprinodontiformes; family Valenciidae; genus Valencia; species Valencia hispanica. The sequence continues at coordinate 61,266,117 of OY747700.1, read as the reverse complement.
GGCAACGCTTGGGTGGAGGTGGGGGTCACGGCCTTGCCTCCTTTGGACGCCCTGTGTGCCTCAGCTGCTGCAGTTGATCTGGTGCTGCAGGCGTAAATGGCTCCCTTGATGGCATTTCCTTACCTGACTCCTCTGCACTAAGCCCAATGTCCTTTTTATTGTTGTTCTTAAGTGTTTGTGTGTTTGATTGATTGATTGATATATGTAATTGTCATTGTGGTATATTACATTATTATTATATTTTATTAATTGGACCCCAGGAAGATTAGTGAAAACTAATGGGGATCCAAACAAATAAACAACAGGTGCAGACATGTTGAGTGTGCAGTGAGTTACGATGCGTCTTTGGATAAAAAGGGGAAAAATCGGCATAACTGTCAGGTTAAGTGACATTAGAATGTCAATTACAATTTGGTTAGAATGTGTGTGAATTATATTTTTCGTTTGTCAGTTACAAACTTATTTTGAATCGTGGTGGCACAAAGTTAAGACATGCCTTTCAGAGGCGGTAAGAATAGGCGCAAAAACAGCCAGTGCGAACAGTTTCATGTTTGATAAATCACACTGCGCGTGGCACGCCTACTTATTTGGATGTTCTCCTCCCAATATTTTGCGCCTTCTGCCAGAAACGCCCACATTGCATATTCATCAAGGGCAAAAGTGCAAAAAGGATTGCGCGCATCTTGCTGCAGATTTAACAGGCACAGTCCTCCCACATAGAATTCTATGTGTCTAACTGATAACGAAACTGTTATTTTTTTGGGTGTCTCATAGAGCTAGGTATACATACATGCAGCAGCAAAAGCTAGACAGCAGACTCATTGGCCTAGGTGTTGGGGACTATTACATATGTACTTTCCTTTTAACAAAGAAGTGAATACCTCCAGTTTTAACACAGATGGAGGCCAGCAGAAGTTAATAGTTTCCTGCTTGCAACATAAGCAGCTCTGTAGTGAGCAAAGTTCATCCTGTTTTTCTGTTCAGTTAAATCGGTGCTCTCTGCTCCAAAAAGAAAAGGCCTACGTAATTAAGTTTTATTCTAACAAGCGTATACGGTGGGCCAGAAGGGTCGACACAACACAACAGCAAAAGCCACAACACAACAAAAGCCACAACACAACTCAACCCACAACACAGCACAGAAAAACCCACAACACAGCAAAAACCACAGCACAACAAAAGCCACAACAAAACCCAAAACACAGAAAAACCCACAACACAACACAGCAAAACCCACAACACAACAACACCCACAACACAACAAAACCCACACAACAACAGCAAAACCCACAACACAACACAACAAAACCCACAACACAACAACACCCACAACACAACAAAACCCACACAACAACAGCAAAAGCCACAACACAACAAAACCCACAACTACAGCAAAAACCCACAACACAACACTCACAACACAACTACAGCAAAAGCCACAACACAACAAAACCCACACAACAACAGCAAAAGCCACAACACAACAAAACCCACAACACAGCAAAACCCACAACACAACAACACCCACAACACAACAAGACCCACACAACAACAGCAAAAGCCACAACAAAAGCCACAATACAACACACAGTTTATCCCCACAGAATTTAAGAACCCCTGGTATCAGCTCAAGGGTTGTTAAACTCTGTGCGGAACAACTGTGTGGGGTGATGGCACACATTTTTAACTAGCTATGGAAAACATCATGTGTGGTACCTGTGCCAAGGAACCCGCATCCAAAGGCCTCTAACAACTACAAGCCGGTGGCTCTGATATCCCACCTGACGAAGACCCTGGAGTGGCTAGTCCTTAAGCAGCTTCGGCCTCTAGTGAGCTCATCATTAGAACCACTCCAGTTTGCATACCAGCCTGGCATTGGGGTCGATGATTCCATCATCTACCTCTTACACCATTCCCTCTTCCACCTTCCCTGCAGGAAAGAGTTCTGGGACCGTTCCTCTTTACCATCTACACTGCAGACTTCTCATACGACTACACAAATTGCTTTCTGCAGAAGTTATTAGATGACTCCGCAATAGTCGGCCTCATAACTGAGGGGGACGACAAGGAGTACACAGAACTGACTCAGGATTTTGTGGACTGGTGCAAGCAAAACTACCTCCATATCAACACCGGAAAGATCAAAGAGCTGGTGGTAGATTTTCGCAGGCACAAACATCCTCCACTGCATCCACTGAACATCCAAGGTATGGTCATTGAGGTTGTAGAGACCTACAAGTACCTTGGTGCTCATCTGAATAATATACTGGATTGGACTCATAAAACAAATGCACTCTACAATAAAGGGCAGAGCCGGTTGTACCTGCTGCAAAGGTTTAGATCTTTTTAGAACCCCACTTTTAAAGGACCTTTTTTGACTTTTTAGTGGCTTCCGCTATTTTTTATGGTGTGGTTTGCTGGGGCAGCAGCATCTCTGCTGGGGACAGAAAGAGACTGAACAAACTGATCCGGAGGGCCAGCTCCATACTAGGATCCCCTCTGGACCTAGTGGAGGTGGTGAGTGATGGGAGGATGGTGGCTAAGCTGTCATCCCTGTTGGACAACACTTCCCACCCAATACAGAAGACTCTGACGGCACTGAGAAGCTCCTTCAGTGGCAGGCTGCTGCGTCCGCAATGTGTGAGGGAAAGATTCAGAAGGTCTTTCCTTCCAGCTGCTGTTAGACTTTATAACAACACCCTTGCAGCAGCCACAATGCAACACGTCAACAAAAGTCACAACGCAACACGACAACAAAAGCCCCAACGCAACAAGTCAACAAAAGCCAAAAACGCAACACGTCAACAAAAGTCACAACACATCAACAAAAGTCACAACATGTCAACAAATGTCACAATGCAACAAGTCAACAAATCCCACAAACAACACAACAAAAGTCACAACATGTCAACAAATGTCACAATGCAACACGTCAACAAATCCCACAAACAACACAACAAAAGCCACAACGCAACACGTCAACAAAAGCCACAACGCAACACGTCAACAAGTCACAACACATTAACAAAAGTCACAACACGTCAACAAATGTCACAATGCAACACGTCAACAAATGTCACAAGGCAACACGACAACAAAAGTCCCAACACAACACATCAGCCAAAGCCACAACGCAACACAACAACAAAAGCCCCAATGCAACACGTCAACAAAAGTCACAACACATCAACAAAAGTCACAACACGTCAACAAAAGTCACAATGCAACACGTCAAGAAAAACCACAACGCAACACGTCAACAAAAGTCACAACACATTAACAAAAGTCACAACACTTCAACAAAAGTCACAATGCAACACGTCAACAAATGTCACAAGGAAACACAACAAAAGCCCCAACGCAACACGTCAACAAATTAATTCTTGACAGAACTACCCAATGATTCGCTGATCTGTCATTAAGTTACACGGTATAGTTTGTTCGTAAATGTTAGTGCTCATTTTCCGATCGTAATAGTTCTTCTTCTTCTTTTTCTTTGATGTAGTGCATTACCGCCACCAACTGGCCATTTAAGTAAAACTTCCTTTTTAACATAACTTATGTTGTGGCTTTTGTTGTCGTGTTGTGTTGTGGGTTTTGTTGTGAGATCAGTTGCTCTCTTTTGCTTTGAAACAAAGGCTGCCTAACCTCACAATGCTTCCAAATATAGTTTGCATCGGCGCCAGGAAGTTTGAGATATTCATGAAAAAAAATGAAAAAAAATTTCCTCAACTTACCCGAGGTAAAGAAACTTCCATGCAAACACATGGATGTTTGGTCAACTACCTTTTCTACATTACCCCCAGGTTTAGGTGAATGTGTGTATATAGTTATCTGTCCTATCTTGCCCTGCGATAACCCTTTCCAGAGTGTAAACTGCATCTCAGCGGTTAACATCTAGACACAGGAGCCATCTTCTTTCTCCAGCAGTTTCAGGCAAACCATCGGACCTAACTGTCAGTTTTATAGAGACACGTTCTGGATGAATTTAGACTGTTGGCAGTTAACCATAAGGAATAAACCTAAAGAGTTTCCAGTTCCGAATAGTCAGCAAATGCAATAAAAAAAATTATTTTAACATGATCCAACTTCCCTACTCTGTCTGTTGCCTCTGGACCCCAGTACAACTTTGAAGACAAGTTCACTTTAATATTTTCTTCTCTGCAGCAATAAATAAATCTATACCATAGCTGTTAAGGAAATTCTCAAGCTAGCTACTGTCCATGATAAAAAAATGAGGCATTTCTTTGCTAACAGGACACATTGTGAAACTATCCACCATTGTTCATACAGATGATATGAAATTATTAGAGATTAATTCCATATGTCCAGTGTGTCACTGACAAACAGTTTCTCTGAATTAAAAATTTGCCGAATAAAGCTGTTCATTAAATTAAAACATCCTGCCTGTCTGTATTTCCTATAAGCTGGCTGTTCTGAATCCCAGGCTCCTCCTGACGTCAGCGCTTTTGGAGAACGTGTGTGCATTCCAGAGAGGAGTACTCCAGACCCGGTCTCCCTGTTCAACCGATTTATCAGCAGGGACAGATAGCAAAGCTCTCTGCAGACAGGATGATTGATTGGGAGAAAACCTACAAGTCCTGTGGTGTGTTTTCTTTTTTTCATTTTGGAAAGTGATAGCCTAAATGCAGCCTTTAATGCTATTTTAGACTCAATTGGCTTTACTCAAAAAGTACAGGGATCGACCCACTCGGGTAAACACACTTTGGACCTTGTACTGACATACGGTATTGAGTGTGAGGAAATAACAGTCCACCCACGTAACCCTGTCCTGTCTGACCACTTCTTAATAACTTTTGAATTGACTTTAACTGACCATCTTAAATCTGAAAGAAAATTTCATTATAGTAGAGCTTTATCAGTCAATGCTGTGACAATTTTTAAAGAATCTGTTCCATTCTTACTTTCCTCAGTGTCTCAGAGTAACACAGTGGATGCCAGCAATTCTATCTCTAACCCTTCAGAAATTTATGATCTGGTTCACAGCGTTACTTCCTCATTGCGTTTCGCATTAGATAGTGTAGCTGTCAGGGTTCTTAGGTGTTTGTCTTTTGTTGGTTATTTTCCATATTTTCTTTCATTTTTCATGTTAGTATTCCTAGTGTCCTTCCCTGTGATTTCTGTACTTTCTGGTTTTCCCCGTAGTCTTGTCTTTAGTTAAGTTTCCTAAGATCATTCTGGTTTTCTGTCTCCCAGCCACTTCACCTCCTCTCCCAGCTGATCATTTCCACCTGCTCACTCCCTCTCAGCTGCAACCGGTTTCCCTAATTGATCCCTAGCTCTCTCTGCTCACATCCTCACACTCTCCCTCAGTATAAATTCGGTCCTCTCTCACTCACAACTCGCTGGTTAATCATCATTCTTTCCTGTTTGGTCCGTCGTATTTCCCTGCCTGGTTCTCGTCTTCCTTGTTGCCTGTCGTTCTTCCCTTGCCGGTTCCTGCCCTCGTTGTTGCCCATCCTGGTTCCTGTTTTTCCCTGTTTTTCCCTGTTACAGATATAGGTCTGTAATTCACTAAGTCATCTTGATCAAGGGAAGGTTTCTTGAGTAAAGGTTTAATTACAGCTATTTTAAATTCCTGTGGTACGTATCCATTTATTAAGGATTGATTCATCATATCCAAAATGGTGCCAGGAACCAAATAGAACACTTCTTTAAATAATTTGGTTGGGATTGGGTCCAACATACAAGTTGAAGGTTTAGATGAGGCTAATATTTTTGATAATACCGAAAGCTTGACTGAATCAAAACAGCCTAAGCACAAATGAGGTTCTACAGTTCTTTCCGATACCGCCTCATTTACTGAGGAAGAAGTAATCATTTTTGGGAGGATGCCAATGATTTTATTTTTAATCAAATTCATTTTATTTATGAAGAATCCCATAAAATCATCACTGCTAAGAGCTGGGGGAATAGTTGGCTCAACAGAGCTATGACTCTGTGTAAGTTTGGCAACTGTACTAAAAAGAAACCTAGGATTGTTTTTATTCGCCTCTATTAATGATGAAAAATATGCTGTTCTAGCTTGTCGAAGGGTCTTTTTATACAGCAGTAGACTGTTATTCCAGGTTAAATAGGAATCCTCTAGGTATGTAGAGCGCCCTTTTCTCTCCAACTTCCTAGTATTCTGCTTTAAAGTATGCAACTCTGCGTTGAACCAAGGAGTCAGCCTCCTACGGCTAGCCACTTTCTTTTTTAAGGGGGCTACACTATCTAATGCCAAACGCAATGAGGACTTAACGCTGTGAACCAGATCATCAATTTCTGAAGGGTTAGAGATGGAATTGCTGCCATCCACTGTGTTACCCTGAGACACTAAGGAAAGTAAGAATGGAACAGATTCTTTAAAAATTGTTACAGCATTGTCTGATAAAGCTCTACTATAATGAAGTTTTCTTTCAGATTCAAGATGGTCAGTTAAAGTCAATTCAAAAGTTATCAGGAAGTGGTCAGAAGGGACCGGGTTATCTGGGTGGACTGTTATTTCCTCACACTCAATACCGTATGTCAGTACAAGGTCCAAAGTGTGATTACCCGAGTGGGTCGATCCCTGTACTTTTTGAGTAAAGCCAATTGAGTCTAAAAAAGCACTAAAGGCTACATTTAGGCTATCACTTTCAGTAGCCACGTGAATTTTAAAGTCCCCCACTATAATGACCCTATTAGTATTTAATACTAAATCAGATAAAAAATGTTAGATCTGATCCAAGAATTGAGAGTTAAGGGCCTGGTGGACGATACAAAACCCCAAACAAAAATGGTCTTAATGTTTTGCAACTTGGATGAGGAAAATTAAGGGTTAGATGTTCAAAAGAACTGTAGCTATCAATTGGTCTGGGACTAATTAGTAAATCAGAACGGAAAATGGTTGCAACTCCTCCCCCTCGCCCAGTATTTCTAGGAATGTGAAAATTGAAATGACTGGAAGGAGTTGACTCATATATACTGACATAATCCTCCTGCTGCAACCAGGTTTCTGTGAGACAAAGGAAATCAATGTGATTATCACAAATCAAGTCATTTACTAACAAAGTCTTTGAGGAGAGAGATCTTATGTTTAATAAACCACATTTAATAGATTTATTTTTCTGTTCAGTCAAAGTTGTATTTATTTTTATGAAATTTTCCATAATTTGCTTTTGTTGGCTTAACTTTTAATCCATTTAATTTTGGCTGTGGGCAAGACACTGTTTCTATAGGGTAATGGGTGGGTAACAGTACAGAAGCAGCAGAGAGGTGGGTTAAACTACGACTCTGCTTCCTGGTCTGGACCCTGGGTTGTCAGTGTTTTGGAGGACTAATAAATTCAGCCATATTCCTAGAAAGAAGAGCTGCTCTATCCAAAGTGGGATGAATGCTGTCTCTCCGGATCAGACCAGGTTTTCCCAAAAAAGTTCTCCAGTTATCAATGTAGCCCACATCGTTTGCAGGACACCACCTAGACAACCATTGATGGAATGACAGCATGCGGCTAAACATGTCGTCACTGGTCCGATCAGGCAGGGGACCAGAAAAGATTACAGAGTCTGACATTGTTTTGGCAAACTTACACACCGAAGCAATAATTATTTTTGTGACCTCCGATTGGCGTAACCAGGTGTCATTACTGCCAGCGTGAATAAAAATCTTACTACATTTACACTTTAGCCAGCAGTTTCAGGTAGGATTTGATGTCGCCCGTTTTGGCCCCTGGCAAGCATTTGACTATGGTCAATGGTGTCTCTAATGCCACGTTACTGACTATGGAGCTGCCAATTACCAGGGTCGGCTTCTCAGCGGGTGTGTCGCTGAGCGGGGAAAATCTGTTAGAAATGCGGACCGGTTGGTGGTGGCCCGTGGGCTGGGTCCTAGAACTATGCTTCCTACGTACAGTCACCCAGCCGACCTGAGGTCCCGGCTGCACGGGCTCTACCGGAGGACAGCTAGGGGCTTCTATCCTTGTTAGCTCCGCGCTGGCTAATGGGCTTCGGCTATCTGCTGGTTTTTTAACAGCGCGGAGCCGTGCTTCTAATTCTGATACCCTCTTCTCCAAAGCTACAAAAATATAACATTTATTACAATTACCATTATCACAAAAGGAGGCAGGGAAGTAACTAAACATCTGACAGAGAGAGCAAGAGAGAAGAGAAGAGTTAGAGACAGGAGAAAGAAGAGTAGACACTGCTCAGAGTATAGAAGTATTCAGATGGTACAGCTGATGTGGCATGTGTGATCAAATGACAGCAGGGGGAGTACAGGGACCTGGTGGAGACCTTCACTGACTGGAGCCACAAAAACTGTCTTCTCCTGAACACCACCATGACTAAGGAGCTGATGGTGGACTTCAAGCAATCTAAACCACCAAGACAGCTAGTCTGCATCGATAGGGAGCAATTAGAGACTGTGGAGTCCTACAGATACCTGGGTGTGGTTCTGGACCAGTAACTGGAGTGGACCACCAGCACAGACGCAGCATACAGGAAGGGGCAGAGTCACCTTTTCGTCCCCAGGCAGCTAAACATGCTGCAGATGTTCTACCACACAGTCATCAGAAGTGTGCTTCTGTATGCTGTTGTCTGCTGGGGAAGCTATGGACAATCACTGCAGACGTTTGGACAAACTGGTCAAAAAGGCCAGTTCTGTGCTGGGTCGGGAGCTGGACCCTGTAAGAATAGTGGTGGAGAGGCAGATGAGGAGGAAGAAGCAGGGCATTCTGGGTAATACAAAACATTCCCTCCATAATGTCCTGACCAGCCATAGAAGAAGCTGCAGTGAAAGACTGATCTCTTTGAGATGCAGGACTGAGGTTCAAGAGATCGTTTGTTCCATCCATTTATCTATCTATCTATCCATCTATCCATCCATCCATCCATCCATCCATCCATCATTATAACAAAACTATTCTGTATATATATTTAATTAAGAATAGATTGCATATTTCGGTACAATTTCCTCTGATCCATCAGCTTAACACACAAGTATTATCAGTAATGTGAAGATATCATTTTAATATACGGTACAGCTTAATACTGTAAAGTCACAACCAAATCTTGTTCAAAACCTGACTGCTAGATGGTAGCAAAGTGCCTTCATTTTGATCTTTGATATGGGTAGAATATGCATAAACCGACAACTTGGCTTTCTTAGGACCAGCTGTAGTTGGATGAGATTTCATGCCAGTGGCCTAAAAGAGGTCTAAATATCTAAGATTGTTATGATGTGAGGTTTTAGTTATTTCATTACCTTATTCAGTTCACCTTGTTCCTTTAGTTACTTCTGGGTGTTTTGTTGTGTCACTTGTGTTTTTTTTTCTTTCACTACGTTTTTTCACCCTCATGTGCTCTTATGTTTGGTTTCTCATGTCTGTGTTCATCACTTATTTATTTTCTTAGATTCCTATTGATTCTTATCCATTCTTAGTCCAAGTTAGTTCTGTTATATTTGTTTTCCTCTGTCTATTCCCTCTTTGAAGAGCACTAGGGGGAAGAAAACAGAACTAAGGAGGTAAACAGGAAGAATTCTTTAGTCTCTCTAGCCATTCTACCTTCTGTCCCAGCTACTGATTGTTTCCACCTGCTCTCTCCCTCTCACCTGCAACTGCTTCTCCTAATTAGCCTTCTCCCTGCCACTTACACACTTCCTCAGTATACTTAAGCCTTCCTCTGACACTCACTACTCGCTGGATTTGTCGTCATTCTTCCCTGTTTGGTTCCTTTTTTTTTTTTTTTTTTTTTAAACGTGTCCTGTTTGGCAGTGTGGAGCTCGGAATTGGTGTCTGAGTACCAAGTAGAAGCCCAAAAGATTTACTTTCACAAGCGGAGCAGTACAGCTTTTGCTATAATACTCCACTTGATTTATGTGTGAAAAATCTTTATTATGAATTGTTAGGGCTTTTATTTCCTGATGTTATGGACACGGAGACGGAAAATTAAGGAGAAGAAAGAAGGAAGATGAAGAAGAGAGGTAGGAAACAAAAAGTCAAGAGAGAGGGTGAGTTGAAAATACAAGAGAGGAAGGGGAACAAAGAAAACACAGGAAGACATTGAAGTCTGCCTCCATACCCACAGGACGGCAGAGAGAGGGGGAAAAACAAAACAAAAAACGAAAAAGGAACATCGACAAAACCAACCAAACATTGTGAACTAAGAATTACACAACCACATCACACAAAAATAGATATAAAAATACAACAACAATGTCACAGAAAAACTCATGGTACCGATTAATCAAGCTCTAGTAATGATGACCTCAGCCCAAGAATATATCCTTAAACACCAGAGACCCCACATCTATGTGTGTGTGTTAGCATGCTGGTGCATATAAGGTTTCTCCATAAGAGTGTTCGATAGTTGGTGTGAGCAGACATCAATCCGTCCCCCAGGAATCGATGCAGACATGAAGGAGATCGGAGCAAAGACGTCCAAAGGACCGCCAGAGCCCCAGGCGGACCCGGGCGGGGCCGACCGCATCCCCCAAGAGAGGAGCAAAGGAGAACCCCAGGGGAACATCCAGCGGCCACTATGCAGGGGCCCGGGGGGCAGCAGTGACGAGCCCACGGGCTCCGCCGGGCCAGGGCGGGCCGGTCAACGGACCGGGGGAGCCGGGGCCCAGGGGCACCCCACCCCCCAGCAGGGACCCGACAAGAGACCGGCCGCCACGCGACACCTCCGCCCTAGGCCAATCCCCACTGCCAACATCCCAGCGCCCCACCAATAGCCGCAGGGGACGGACAGCATCCCCAGGCCGGGCTCAGTCAGCATCTGGACGCCAAGTTGTACCAGCTCCCGGGTCCTGACGGGAAAGTGATGGAGCGGGTGGACAGAGGTGTCCAGGGATGGGGAGGGAAGGACTGGGAGACAAAATGTCTTCCCAGGGAGCCAGCTCCCCCACTGACCCCAATAGGCACTGCTGTTCACCGGGATCCACCAGGGGAGGGAGGCCATGGCACGTCCGACCCGGGGCCCACGGCCACAGCACCACAAAGCCCCACGGACCCCAAGGCAGTCCCCCCAGCCCCATCCCAGAAGGGGAACTAAACCCACCATGACATTCGCTCTACTTTCAAGAGCACCTGTTGCTACACAGCAGCAGCCTCCCCGCCAGCAAAGGAGGCCCCCAGCGCCACCCGCACAACGGAGGCCCCCGTTGCCCGAACCACGTCGACGTACCTGCCCAGACCAGGAGCAAACCGATGAGCCGGGCGGCCGACCCACCAGGCCGACATCCACCAGCCTCATTCCTTGTGGAGCGACCACTGCTGCTCAATGGCCCGGCAGGAGACCAAACCCAGCGCCCCACCCACCTGCCCTGCACGCCCACCACCCGGCCAGTCCACCCGCAAGTCCGACCGATCCCGGCCAAATGCCCAACCCCAGCGCCCCACACAAAGACCAAGACCCAGGAGCCAAGTCCAGTGCAAAAAAGGACTGATCCGGCCCAGAAACGCCACCCAGCCGCCGCGACCAGCAGCCAGGCACCCCAACCAGCAAACAAGGCGAGACGCCATACAGGGACTGGCGATGACAATCGGCCCAGAGAAAAAGAGAGAGGCGGCTGCACATGCCGGCCGCCCCGACCCCCACAGCCAACAGAGACCCCACGCCGGCCGACCCCCAGCCAGGACCACAGCTAGGGGGCGCGGCGCCCCCGAGCCCCGATTCCCCAGGCCCACCCCAGACCCTACCCAGGCGCAGCACGGCCACCAGGCCAGTAACCCATGTCCGCCAGTGCAACCCCCCCAAGGCACCGCATGCAGCCATCAGGAGTCACCACCCAAAGCCCAACCCCAGGCCGGCCACGACGTCCAACGCCCCATCCGCCCAGTGATCCCACCCCCCGGGGTCCCCCCCAGACGCCTACAACCCCATCAGCAACAGTGTCCCAAACGACAAAACCAAGTGCCCCCCACCCCCACTAGGTGATGGAGCCAATCAAAGGAGCCCAGAGAGATTGATCAGATATGGAGCCAGAGGCCGTCTCAAGACCAATATGGTCCAACAAGAGATTTCTATACTGATTAATTATAAGAGCTTTTTTATTTTTCCAGTTCAGGAGGATAGTTTTCTTAGCGATGCATAAGGCAATGTGAACCATTAGAACTGACTTTGTGTCCATGGTGACATCATTTAAATTTCCTAACAGGCAAATTGAGGGAGATGGTGGGATGTTACATTTCAGACACTTATCTGGCACCAACATTTCTTAACAGGTGGACAGAACCAGAGCGCATGAACATAAGTATCTGGTATATTGCTTGTGCATTGTAAGCAGGTATTAGACGATGTAAAACCCATCCTAAACATTCGTTGACCTGTATAGTGTACTCTATGAAGGATTTTGTATTGTATTAATTGCAAATTAGGATTTTTTGTTATTTTAAAGGTTCTTAAACATATCTGAGACCAGACGTTTTGGTCAAAGCTGGCTGATAAATCCACCTCCCATTTTGAAATAGGGATGGCTATTGATTCATCTAATGTAGATAAAGTTTTGTATATTTTAGACAGCAGTTTGGGGGGGTTTAGATTAAGAAAATCTAAAACTCTTGCTGGAATTTGTAATTCAGCTGTATTGAGCCTAAATTTACCTTTAATAATAGATTTAATTTGTTGATATTCTAAGAATTTGTTTTTATCAATTCCATATTGTGTAATTAATGTATTAAATGGGATTAAGTCTGTTCCTTCAAATATATGTTCCAGGTATTCAATTCCATTGCACCTCTAGACTGGGAAACTTATCATACATTTTTTTTGCAAGATGTCGGGGTTATTCCAGATGGGTGTATGTCTGCATGGGATTATTGTGGACTCTGTCATTTTTAGAAACTCCCACCATGCTGTCAGAGAGGAGCTGATATTTATGCTTTTAAAGCATTCATATTGTTTTATATTTGAGCTAATAAATGGTAGGTCTGAAAGTTTTATCTTATTACATAGTGTCTGTTCTACATCTATCCAGGACTCGTCTAGGTAGCTATGTTTTAACCATCTTGATATGTATTGGAGCCTGTTGGCTAAGAAATAATGATGGAAGTTTGGTAGATCTAGACCTCCTTTTTCTTTGGTCTTCTGCAGTGTTTTTAAGCTGATACGTGGGGGTTTATCTTTCCAAAGAAATTTAGAGATAGAGGAGTCCAGAGATCTAAACCAGTCTAGTGATGGTTTACTTGGGATCATTGAGAATAAGTAGTTGATTCTGGGCAAAACCATCATTTTTATTGAAGCAACCCTTCCCATAAGTGATATAGGTGGAGATTTCCATCTGGCAAGATCATCTTCCACTTTTTTTAAAAGTGGGATGTAGTTTAGCGTTATTAAATCTGCCAGTCTTGGTGAGACATTGATACCTAAATAGGTAATATTCCCTGACTGCAGTTGTGTATTAGTTGGATTCTGGACAGAACAATTGATTGGAAGAACTGTAGATTTTAACCAATTTGTAGAATAATCTGAAACATTTGAGTAAGAGTTTATCAACCCGATTACCTGAGAGAAAGAGGTTTGTGAATGCTGGAGAAAAAGTAATACATCATCTGCATAAAGACTGATCTTATGTTCTATGTTATTGCATTTTATGCCTTTAAAATTGTGAGTTTGCCTGATCGCTGCAGCTAGTGGTTCAATAAAAATAGCGAAGAGGGAGGGAGAGAGAGGACATCCCTGCCTGGTACCTCTCTGAAGATAAAACCTAGATGATGTTTGGTTATTTGTTCTGATACATGCTGTTGGTGAACTGTATAATATTTTCAACCAGTTTATAAAAGAATTTCCAAAGCCAAATTTATGTAAGGTTACAAATAAGAATTTCCAGTTAACTCTATCAAATGCTTTTTCTGCATCTAAAGATAATATATTAGTTTTAATGTTTTTACAGTTAGAAAAATCTATTAAATCTATTAAATCTATTAATCTACGTGAATTTGTGGATGAATGTCTCCCTTTAATAAAACCAGTTTGATCAGGATGTATTAAAAGAGGGGTTACTTTCTCTATCCTTTTTGCGAGGGCTTTGCAGATTATTTTAAGATCAACATTAATGAGGGATATGGGACGATAGCTGGTAGGAAACAAAGGGTCTTTACCTGATTTTAGTAGAAGACTAATGTAGGCAGAATTCATATTTGGTGGGAGTCGGCCATTTTCCTTGGTTTCCTGCAGCATTCTGTGGAATGTTGGTGCCAGAATATTCCAGAATTCTTTATAGAATTCTGCTGGAAATCCATCTGGGCCTGGAGCCTTTTTATTGGGCATGCCTTGGAGGGCCTCCTGGAGTTCAGCCGCTGTTAGTGGTGAATCCAGGGCCATCGCTTGACTTTCAGATAATTTAGGTATTGTTATGTTATCAAAAAATTGTTCAATTTCATGATCCGATGGATTTATCTCTGGTGAGTATAAAGCCTTGTAAAATTCTTTAAATGTGTTGTTTATTCTTCCAGGATCATATACTGTGTATCTCAGTGTCTGAAATGTCAGTCAACAGTGAGTTGCTGACTAACAAATAATCCAGTCGAGAATATGAATGGTGGACATTTGTTTGGTTCTTGCCTTCTCTGTCACCCATCTATCATTACTGCCTGGTCCTGTTTTCCCCGTTGCTGGCTTTTTTGATCTTCCTGAGTTTGTAAGTCCGTGTTCCTTGTTTTGTTGTAATTAAATCTATTTAACTTTACTTGCTGCATTTGGGTCCTTAATAAGCAAACATGACAAAGATTGGATTTGCTTATGATCTTAGAAGTCAACTTAGGTGCTTAGCTCGAGCCTTTAAGGAAAACGATTCTGTGTTTATCCACACTTTAACAGTTATCTAATAGATATAAAATAAAGAGTTTTAGCTTCTCCATGAAACTATAAAAAGTTCTGGGAACTATTCCAATTGATTACTCTTGTTTACCTTTTCTGTAAATATCTATGTAATTTAATGAGTCTGGATTCTTGCATATTAAAGCACTCATTTTCTGTTCACATTTTCAGAGTTTCTCAAAATAAATGACTTGGAAAACTGTAAGTAAATGAGAACACCTTGTTGTACTCAGCCATGTGTGGAGTTTGCATTGCCACTTCTCAGAGATTCTTCTTCCAATCTTTGGATGAAAAACTTCTCTCCTTGTTCCCTGAAAATCTAATGCAGGTCCTGGCTCCAACAGGCTGGCCACATGTGCTGGCGGACACCAGGACTACTGGAAAATGTCACAGGTGTCGCAGGCTTTTTACCGTCACTGCTGTCAGGTCCGCTTTTCCATGACTTCCCACAAATGCAATGGAAAGACTTTGTAATGAAAGAATGGAAAAACTGCAGCAGACCCTTTTCTGATGGTTAGTTGGTGGGTTGGAAATCACAGTATGTCATTTAAGAAATCCCCTGTGCCGTCCAAAGATTGGTCCTTTTTGTCTGATTTGAATTTCAACTTTCTTCTAGTGCTCAATTCAGCCATTACAGACATTAGCTAATGAGGGAAAAAGTGAAAGCATGCTTTCATTGTGTGCTGCATGTGCCTAACGTCACAGATATATAATCTTAAGAGTCTACTTTCAGCACTTAAGTGAACAGGTTGAATTGTTACCATGGTAAATAAACACAACTCAGAATCAGATGACATGTGTTAACACAGCTTTTAGCTCTGTTATAGCAGCTTGTGCTGGACAAACTCTCTTTGCAGTAACAATGAGATCCCTAGGAAGATTACTGCTTAAGATGAGATGGATGTCTGAAGTCAGATTCCCTTTCTGACAGAGATAATGTCCTTAGCAACAGTCAAAAGCAGTGATCAGCACAACTGCGATCTGACTGAGCAACCAACAGCCTCATCCCAGTACTGTTTGAATAATAAGTTGTGTGGAAATAACCGAATAGCCCAGCAGTGAGTCATTAGCTTTTCTATCTTACCCCCCATCATCACTAACAACTCTGTGGATCAGAGGCAAATGTAACCAGGACCTATCCAGTGAGTTAAACAATCTCTGATCCTCTTTTAAAAACATATCATGATTTATTCTGCTAATACTGATTGTCATCCACATTTCTTCAGTACCATTGGTTTCCAGAAAACATATTGGAATAACAATTGCAATAAAATTAGCATCCGCACATCAGACAATCCCTGTTCTTCAGAGAGACATGGGATGTTCTTCACAGGCTTTAGCTGGCTCTTTCACGAAACGGTTCCATAAAAATGTAGAAGAATGAATGAAGATAAATCTTTAAACTGGCTTAGCAGTTCATAAATCACCAGCTTTGTTGACCTGGAATGAATCCACCAGGAGGACATGGATAGAGTTCAGCTGGGTAGATATGATGCATTGTTATAAGGGGAAGATAAGTGATGCATGGCTTTCACAGCTGTTTACAAAAAAATATCTGAAAAGTGTGGTTTGTGTTTGTATTCGACTCATCACTGAATAAATAAAATCCAGTGCAACCAATTACCGTTAGAAGTTATATAATACATAAACAGAGCCAACATGTGTGTAATCTAATCTCAGTATAAATCCAGTTGTTCTGTGAAGGCCTCAGAGGCTTGTAAGAACTTTGGAGAACAAACATCATGAAGACCGAGCATCACAGCAGACAAGTGAGAGAGAAAGATGTGGAAAAGTTTAAAGCAGAGTTAGGGCCCACCTTTACAACATCTCTGATCAATCCATTATCCAAAAACAGCAAGAGTATCTCACAAGTGCAAACTTAAACATGGCCTTCCACCAAAATTGACAGAACTGACTTCAGAAATCTGGCCTTTATGGCAGAATGGCAAGAAGAAAGTCCTTGATGAAAAAAAAAAAGTGGAAAAATGTGGTCTGGACAGATGAGAACCTAAAACAGAACTTTTAAGCATATTTGCAAAAAAAAACAACTAACTGCATTGAACCTGTTACTACTTCAGGAAAAAGTGTAGCAGCATCAGGAGCTACTATGCAAAAGAGAAGGGGCAACAAAAGTTTAGTCGCAACATTTGCACAGCTGGTAGAGACACCCCCCCCCCAAACACTTGGAACTGTAATTGCAGTGAATGTCAATTCTACTTTCCCTCTGAGTCTCTTTATAGCCTCAGAGGGGCTGAATATAAAAAGTACACCACACTTTTCAGATTTTTACCTCAACCAAGGAGGTTATGTTTTTTGCCAGGGTTTGTTAGTTTGTCTGTCAGCAACATAACTGAAAAGGTTATAGAACAAATGGTGATGAAATTTTCGGGAAATGTCCACAGTGGGACCAGGAACAAGTGATTAGATTTTGGGGGTGATCCGGATCACTATCTGGGGGGGTGGGGGGTTGCCTTGCTGGAGGTCTGCGCTCTGAGTGATTTTCTTGTTATTTATCAAATGATTTATATGACTTTTTCTGCTGCTTTACTACAATGCACTACTTTGTCTATCACATAAAATCCTGATTAAGTTCATTGAAGTTTGATGCTGTAAAATGATCAAATGTAGAAAAAGGTTATTTTGGAGATTAAGGCAAAACATTTCAGGGCATTGTAGCTAAGCAGGATACCAGACCAGGCATATCTTCTATGGAGAGAAAAACACTGAGAGAAAACAAAGTTAACAGTTGAAATAACAGCAAATAATACAACTGGAGAGTAGTAGGAGAGAAAAGTAGCAGACTGAAGAAAATTGGTAAGTCTGTCCTCCAGCAGTCTAAGCCTATAGCAGCATAACTACAGAGATAGCTCAGGATGACCTAAGCCACTCTAACTATAAGCTTTATCAAAAAGGAAAGTTTTAAGCCTGGCCTTAAAAGTAAACAGAGTGTCTGCCTCACGGACTAAAGCTGGGAGCTGGTTCCACAGGAGAGGAGCCTGATAACTAAAAGATCTGCCTCCCATTCTACTTTTAGAAATCCTAGGAACCAGCAGTAAACCTGCAGTCTGAGAGCGAAGTGCTCTGTTAGGAACATATGGAACAATTAGATATCTGATGGATGATGGAGCTTGATTATTATGGGCTTTATATGGAAGAAGGAGAATCTTAAATTCTATTCTGGATTTAACAGGGAGCCAATGAAGGGAAGCTAAAACAGGAAAAATGTGATCTCTCTTTTTAATATTCATCAGAACTCTTGCTGCCGCATTTTGGATCAACTGAAGGCTTTTAATGGCATTTTGTGGACTTCCTGATAGTAAAGAGTTACAGTAGTCCAGCCTTGAGGTAACAAATGCATGGACTAGTTTCTCAGCATCACTCCTGGACAGGATGTTTCTAATTTTAGCAATATTCCGGAGGTGAAAGAAGGTAATCCTAGAAACCTGTTTAATATTGTATTTAAATGTCACGTCTTGGTCAAAAATAACACCGACGTTATTACTGGAGGCCAATTTAATACCATCCAGATGAAGTGATTGACCAATCACTTTCTTTTTTAGAGTTTCTGGTCCAAAGACGGAAACGTCTGTCTTGTCAGAATTTAAGGCAAGGTAAGTTTATTTGTATAGCATAATTCATGTTACAGGACAATTCAAAGTGCTTTACATAAAACATCAAAAGCATTACAGCAGGGTGCAGAAAAAGCAAAAGTACAGGAATAAAAATCATGATTTAAAATGAACCAAAATAAAAAATTAAATAAAAATCTATCTTAAAAGAAGCCGTGCAGATTTAAAACTTAGAATAAAAACCTAATCAAAAGCAGCTGAGAACAGGTGGATTTTTTACCTGGATTTAAATAAACTGAGATTTTCAGTTGATCTGAGGCTTTCTGGGAGTTTGTTCCAGACATGTGGAGCATAGAAGCTGAATGCAGCTTCTCCGTGTCTGGTTCTGACTCTGGGAACTGATAAAAGACTGGATCCACATGACCTGAGGGGTCAGGTAGATTCATACTGGGTCAGGAGATCACTGAAGTATTTTGGTCCTAAACCATTCAGAACTTTATAGATTAGCAGCAGAACTTTGAAGTATATCCTCTGACAGAGAGGCAGTCAGTGTAAAGACCTCAGAGCTGGACTGAGAGCAAAAAGTTTAGAGTCATCCATGTTTTCATGTCTTCCAGACATGCCTGTAATCTACCTAACTGACTGGGTTCATCAGGATTTATGGATAAATATAGTTGTGTATCATCAGCATAACTGTGGAAATTTATCCCATGCTGTCTAATGATTTTACTGATTGGAAAAATAAATATGGTGAAAAGAATTGGTCGAAACACAGAACCCTGTGGTACTCCACAGGTAACCCTTGAGTATGAAGAAGATTTATCATTTAGATGAACAAACTGGAATCTATCAGACAAATATGATTTAAACCAGCCTAGTGCTGGTCCTTTGATCCCTGCAACATGTTCAACCCTTTCTAAGAGAATATTATGATCGACTGTGTCAAAAGCAGCACTGAGATCTAACAAAACCAGAACAGACACAAGTCCATTATCTGAGGCCATGAGAATATCATTAGTAACCTTCACCAGTGCTGTTTCAGTGCTATGATGAGCTCTAAAACCTGACTGAAACTCTTCAAACAGCTCGTTACTGTTTAGATGCTCACAGACTTGATTAGCAACAATTTTCTCAAGGATTTTGGATAAGAAAGGAAGGTTAGATAAAGGTCTGTAATTCACTAAGTCATCTTGATCAAGGGAAAGTTTATTAAGTAAAGGCTTAATTACAGCGACCTTAAATTCCTGTGGTGAGTATCCATTTACTAAGGATAGATTCATCTTACCTAAAATGGGGCCAGGAACCAAATGGAACACTTCCCTAAATAATCTGGTTGGAATTGGGTCCAACATACAAATTGTAGGTTTAGATGAGGCTAATATTTTTGATAATTCGATTGAATCAAAACAGTCCTAGCACAAATGAGGTTCTACAGTTCTCTCCAATGCTGCCTCACTTACTGAGAGAGAAGTAATCATGTTTGGGAGGATGCCAGTGATTTTATTTTTAATAAAATTTATTTTATTTATGAAGAATCCTATCTGTCAAATAAAGAAATGGAGGGCCAGAGGGCATCTAATTTCAGGTTTGAAATTGTTTCTGAAAGCAGTGTGTGTCTCACATATTCTATCAGCTTTAATGAATCTAAAAGCAAACTTGACAGAAGTTTAAATCAGTCGATGTGTGTCAGAGGGACAATATGATAGCATGTATGTAGGTATGTAGTGTATTTAATAAAAATTGGCTTGCATTTTTCTTTTATCAACTTTTCATTGCCATTGTTAATGCCTGGTTGAAATCACTCTGTGGTATGAGAGCATTCAATTAATGGCATAGTTTTGTTTTTTATAAGTGAGGTTTAGTGAATATCTACAATAGAGTGATATATGACAATGTCCGCCCTGCTGTCATTAGTGGTCACAGCCTTTTATTTTTGTTCAAATTCAAGCGGAGTTCTAACTGGGAATTCAAGATGACCAATGGGTCAAAAAGCCACAAGACCACAAAACTGGATTCTAAAATCATTTAAGCATCACTAATTTTCCAAGGACGTTTTTACGTAGTTTGTGCAGAAAACAACAGTTCTGGTCAGAAGTTTGCATTGGCCTCAACAACAAAAAAAGTGATAATATTATTGACATTTCATTCATTTATTTGAACTTTTTTTCTGGGTGAGTAATAATCTGTCCATCAATCCATCCATAGACTTTAGGCTTTGTCCATACAGAGTAAATGATTAAATACAGGTTCACCATGAGGATGCATTCACTTCTACTAATGTATGGTCAGTTGTTTTTTTTAGCAAGGTCCAGAGAAATCGCTTAATTTTTTAATAAAGTTTTAAGGTCAAAATTATTGCTGTCAATAAAAATTGATGGGTTTTAAAAAACAAGTTATCCCCAAATTAACTTTTTTCTGCTGATAAACTGTATAAACGAGTGTCTAATAGTGCTGTCTACATGTGTTGTCATTATTTTTGGCATTTTAGTGCACCTTATTTAAAATTTACATTTTCTACCTAAAACCGTCAGTGGGGCAACCTCTTGAGGTTAAAAGTCTACACTACATTTGAATTTGAATCCGTCATCGCTATTGGCTAAGTGGTGATATGTGACGTTTGCCGGTACGTGTGATGTCAGCTGCAGGTATAAAAGCAGCTAAATTTCGGCCACGCCTCTGTGGTGAGTTGGAGTTGGATTAGCAATCTAGAGTTTACATGTTCAACAGGTTAGTGATATTTTTAGCATAGCATTTAGTTAGAATCTTTAGCATAGCTTTGTGTATTATAGATACTTATTTAGTGTTAATCAGTGTTAAAAGCCCCCCAGGCAATGTTCCCCTTTCACACATTTTTCAAACAGAAAATGTGGGTGGAGACTCTGGTAGGGGGGTGAGTTGCTCTGTTAGCACGGTTCTCAAAATGTAATACTTGATGCTGCTGATCCATGAAGTCTGTAAACTTCAGAAAACAGGTAGTAAATTGCCTTGTTCTACTTGGAAGCCTGGCCAATGCTGGATCCACCATATTTAATTGGTATGAAACACCCATCCTTTCAACCTAGTTTTGGATGGAAGTCTACATTTGACCCATGAGGGTGGAAAAAACTCCACTTGGACATTTTAACACTGAGTATCCACAATGACAGCCTCTGCTAACCAATAATGCTGGTCATAAAAGATCCCAAGCTAATCTCATCTGTTAATACAGATATTAATACAGATATCATAACACAGATATAATACAGATATCTGCAGTAGATATTTCTGTCATTGTCCTGTCAGGTCCATTCTCCTGAACCATTTGGATTTCTGTTTGAAAAACAACTGGGGATCATTGCCAGTTGTTCTTTACTTTCACAGCATATTTAATGTAAACCCAAACTGCTTTGTATTGCAGGTGATATTTTCCTAACCCTGTGTAACGGAGATAAAATGTTTGATTTTTTTAAGGAGACTTGTTTAGATTTAGTTCTTTAATGGAAAGAAGCATTTTGGAAGAGCAAAGTCTCGAAGTGTTTAATATCCTCTGTATATCCTGAGTTTTTGTGTGTGTTGGGGGGCAATTTTTCATATCCAACATTTATTTGGTCCTCCTGTTTAATAAATGTTTAAAAATTTTGCATAGTCAAGTGTGAAATGAAAAAGGCTTTAATCTTTAAGTTTTGAATCTTGAATAATGAACTGAATGATTGATTAGAATGAATGTAAGATTGAATTGAATTGAAATGACGTGAAGTGCCTTGAGATGACATGTGTTGTGAATTGGCACTACATAATTAAACTGAATTGAATTGAATTAATGCAAAGAGCACTATAAGAAATATGAGCCAGAAAAGCAGGGAGTTCATGGAAAACATCTCTGTCTAGCAGCTCAGCGGTGTGGCTTAGGTTTTCCTGGAATGAAATCACATCACAATCATGTATGATATTTCAATGTTACTGTAAGTAATTGTTGATTTTCCTGTGAGGATCATTAGCATTCCAACAAGTGGATCATCGACCACAGACTGACCCCTATTTGCACAAATGGAATATGCTTCCAGGAAACAGAGTTGCAGGCTATAAAATAGCTCTTCATAAATGTCAGCTCTGCTCTAAGTGAAAGTGCAGATGAGACTGTATGGACGGTTGCTGCTTCACTGCTGACAGCACACCTGTCTAAGTTTCGCACCTCTCTTTTAGATTGCATTTTGTCCACACAGCAATATTCAATCAAAGTTGATAAACTGCAACATTTATTCATTATAACAATACAGGATTATGTGTATACTTTTCTGCTGCATGTCCATTTTGTCCATTAGTCCAATTTGTTAGCTTCACTTAGTATCTTGATCACAGCTCTTCAAGCTGTTTTTTTTTCTTTTGTTCTCTTTTTACGCCAGCAATATACAGTGACTATCATCTTTGCACACATACACTAGCATATTCATAGTTTTCACATGATGTTTGAGCTATTGGGAAACAGTCAATTGAAGGACAAAACACTGCAGCACTATTCAGCCCCCCACCAATTTTTGAATGTGTTCGAGTTTAACTGAGCCACAGTTAAGCGCTGCTGTGCTTTTTGATGCACCAATCAACAAAAAGGCCTAAGGTGTGAGCTTGGAGATGATTCAATTGGAAAAAGAAAATCCAGAGAGGAGAAGGTGGACTTGTGTCATTAAAGCTGCTATGGCAAATCTGCAAAAAAAAAAAGCTAGCTTAAAACATTTCTTACATGCCTCTTAACAACGTTCTAACATACTATAACTATAAATATTTTGTGGAGATAAAAAAAAAGAAGGAAAAAATAATTAAGTGGTTCTGTTGCATTTATCTAAAAACCTCACCCAATAACATGGCTCGGTGTGGAACCAACTTTTGGACCATCCAATTGTCTGTCTCACCAGACAAAACCACTTCCGCATTTACTTGGCTCCTCCACTCATTACACGCTCCCGCATTTTGCAACAGAACACCACTGGTGTGAGAAATTCTCTGCTCAATTATGTTAAAGGAGAAACAGCTGCCTGCGATCACTTCAACTTCAGGACAAACTACCAGAGTCCCAAAAAGAAAAAACACAGTTTGATGTCGCGGAAAGCAAAAGACGTTTGGACCAAGAAAGAGGAAAAACCAGAGGGAACATTGGTGTAGCATTTCAACGATGGCAAAAACTATGGGAGTCAGAGGGATTGAAAACAGATGCCGTGGTGGCAATTTTTCTATTGGACAGGTATTATCTCTTAATGTCATCACAACTTCTCATCATAAAGACTTTGTTTTTTATTTATTTATAAAGATCAAAAACAAGGAATCCTGATCAGTGCTTTCTTGTATTATTAGGCAGCTGGGCCAGTCTTGTACAGGAGCCTGTCTGGGCAATGCTCAAACTCCCTCGCACATGTCTCATGTCTGCCTCCTCTGATTAAACTTCTGCCTCAAGCACCCACAATGTTATGTTTTCGTAATAATTCAATTCAATGTCAATTCAGTTTATTTATATAGTGCAGATTCCCAACATATGTCATCTTAAGTCACTTTACAATAAAGGTAATTTATATACAAACATTCCAATCAGTTTAAAAGTTTAGCTAGTTTTCTATTTAAGGAATCCCAGGAGATTGCATTGAGTCATTGTTTGGCAGTTCCGTCCCGTTGATGCAGACTACAACCACAGCAATCCTTCAGCAATCCCTCATACTGATCAAGCATGTAGCAACAGTGGAGAGGAAAAAACCCTTTAACAGGAAGAAACCTCCACCAGAACCAGAACCAGGCTCAGTAGGAGCGGCCATCTGCCACGACCGTCTGGGGGTTTGAGAAGACAGAGCAGAGACACAGAAGGAACAGAAGATCTGATATAAGAGAACTTTCTATGTTACAGAAAGTAAAAAATTGATAACGTGACACGGTGGATGTTCAGTTACTGGGATCCCCCCAGTCCAACAGGGCACTGCAGCTGAAGAGTAGTAGGAGAGAAAAGTAGCAGAGTGAAGAAAAGTGGTCAGTCTGTCCTCCAGCAGTCTGAGCCTATAGCAGCTGTTGGAAAGGTGTTTTCACTCTTACTACATTTTCTTGTTTGTTCACTGTTTAAGTGTTTCCACATGCACTACAGAATTTAAACCGTCATACAACAAAATAAATGTACTCTGAGCATTTACAGAATTATTATCTCTTCACAGCATAAGTACAGAGCTAGCTCAGGATTACCTTAGCCACTCTAACTATAAGCTTTATCAAAAAGGAAAGTTTTAAGCCTGACCTTATGTCACGGGGTGTGTGGAGATGGACCCAAACGCACTCGCTGAAGGAAGGTGCAGGATGTTTTATTAAAGTGAGGAGATCGTGATGATGGTGGTGAACGGAGACACTGGACATCGGGCTGGAACGAAGAGGCAGGAAGACGACACACCATGGGGATGAAGACAATAGAGGACTAGGAGGAAGGAGGACTAGGAGGCAGGATGATCCGGCCGGGAGTGAAAGGAAGTGAGGGGTCTTAAAGGCAGGAGGTGAGTAGGATCAGGTGTGGATGATGAGACAGACAGGTGAACACAATCAGGCAGGAATAGGGCAGCGTGACAGGACCCCCCCCTTTAAAGGTGGATTCCAGACACCGTGGAAAGAGTGAAAAAGAAAGGGAAGAGAAAAAAAAAACAAGCACCCTTGCCAGGGTGGGTGGAGGGGGCCCACGGAAGGAGGGCCCCGAGTCTCTTTGGGTACGCCCCTGGAAGTCTGGCGGACGGCCCCGGCGGCGGCCCCTGAGGACCTGGAGGTCGGGCGGACAGCCTCGGCGGCGTCCTCTGGCTGGACGGAGGTCGGGCGGACGGCCCCGGCGGCGTCCTCTGGCTGGACGGAGGTCGGGCGGACGGCCCCGGCGGCGTCCTCTGGCTGGACGGAGGTCGGGCGGACGGCCCCGGCGGCGTCCTCTTGCTGGACGGAGGTCGGGCGGACGGCCCCGGCGGCGTCCTCTGGCTGGACGGAGGTCGGGCGGACGGCCCCGGCGGCGTCCTCTTCTGAGGGTCAGGTAGTGCCAAAGATGCCTGGCCGGTAAAGGTCGGCCGAGACAAAGAGAGTCTGGAGGCTCGGACGCCTCCTCAGACGAAGGTTCTGGAGGCTCGGACGCCTCCTCAGACGAAGGTTCTGGAGGCTCGGACGCCTCCTCAGACGAAGGTTCTGGAGGCTCGGACGCCTCCTCAGACGAAGGTTCTGGAGGCTCCAGTGACTGGGACGGGTCCTCCCTGACCCTCCCTGGGAGCTTCAGCGACGGGGACGGGTCCTCCCTGACCCTCCCTGGGAGCTTCAGCGACGGGGACGGGTCCTCCCTGACCCTCCCCGGGAGCTCCAGCGACGCATGGGGAAATGTCGCTTGCTGGAGAGCAGCCAAAGTGATGGCCAGGAAGACCGCAGGAATGTTGGAAGCCGAGACTGGCTCTGGAGCTGGAACGGGCTCATGGACTGGGACTGGGACTGGCTCATGGACTGGGACTGGCTCATGGACTGGGACTGGCTCATGGACTGGAACGGGCTCATGGACTGGAACGGGCTCATGGACTGGAACGGGATCTGGAGCTGGAACGGGATCTGGAGCTGGAACGGGATCTGGAGCTGGAACGGGCTCACGGACCGGAGCCGGAACGGGCTCACGGACCGGAGCCGGAACTTCCCCGGGAGCGGCCCCACCTCGGCGGCGTCGCTGCCTGCGGCGAGGCGCTCCCCTGGAGCAGAGGTAGGCCGTCTTGTCCCCATAGAAAAACTCGAAGAGGTCCTCCTCCCTGATGTGAGGAGCCCCCGAAGAGCCAGCTGGAGGAGGGACAAAGACGGCGGGGGAGAGAACCGGCGGTGGGTGCCACGCGGAGATGGAGCCGACGTTGGTGGTCCGTGTGGCCGCGCCGCCCTGCTCCTCGCTCGCTGAAACGCCGGTTTGGCGGGTCCGTCGCCTACGGCCAGATGATGGAGGCGGAGAGGGCGGACCGATCGTCTGGTCCAACGCCTCCTGGCGAATCCTCTCCGCCTCGCGCCGCAGATCGGCGAGCTCCCCGGCCGAGAAGACACTCTGGAAGTGAGGGAGCACTCCGAGGATCTCCCCGGCTCCGGAGACCCGCACAGGGAGGTGAGGAGAGGCAGCGAGTCTGGCCAGGTTAGCCCAGACGTCCTGGCGCAGGGCGGCGATCTCCCGGGCGAGTGCTGGGTCCATGTTTAGGGCCGGATCATTCTGTCACGGGGTGTGTGGAGAATGGACCCAAACGCACTCGCTGAAGGAAGGTGCAGGATGTTTTATTAAAGTGAGGAGATCGTGATGATGGTGGTGAACGGAGACACTGGACATCGGGCTGGAACGAAGAGGCAGGAAGACGACACACCATGGGGATGAAGACAATAGAGGACTAGGAGGAAGGAGGACTAGGAGGCAGGATGATCCGGCCGGGAGTGAAAGGAAGTGAGGGGTCTTAAAGGCAGGAGGTGAGTAGGATCAGGTGTGGATGATGAGACAGACAGGTGAACACAATCAGGCAGGAATAGGGCAGCGTGACACCTTAAAAGTAAACAGAGTGTCTGCCTCACGGACTAAAACTTGGAGCTGGTTCCACAGGAGAGGAGCCTGATAACTAAAAGATCTGCCTCCCATTCTACTTTTAGAAATCCTAGGAACTACAAGTAAACCTGCAGTCTGAGAGCAAAGGGCTCTGTTAGGAACATGTGGAACAATCAGATATATAATGTATGATGGAGCTGATTATTATGGGCTTTATATGGAAGAAGAAGGATCTTAAATTCTATTCTGGATTTAACAGGGAGCCAATGAAGGGAAGCTAAAACAGGAGAAATTTGATCTCTCTTTTTAATATTCATCAGAACTCTTGCTGCCACATTTTGGATCAACTGAAGGCTTTTAATGACATTTTGTGGACTACCTGATAGTAAAGAATTACAGTAGTCCAGCCTTGAGGTAACAAATGCATGGACTAGTTTCTCAGCATCACTCCTGGACAGGATGTTTCTAATTTTAGCAATATCCCTGAGGTGAAAGAAAGAAATCCTAGAAACCTGTTTAATATGGGATTTAAATGTCAAGTCTTGATCAAAAATAACGCAGAGGTTCTTTACGTTATTACTGGGGGCCAATTTAATGCCATCCAGATGAAGTGATTGACTAATCAGTTTGTTTTTTAGAGCCTCTGGTCCAAAGACGGAAATTTCTGTCTTGTCGGAATTTAAAAGCAAAACGTTTAGAGTCATCCATGTTTTTATGTCTTCAAGACATGCCTGTAATCTACCTAACTGACTGGATTAATCAGCATTTATGGATAAATATAGTTGTGTATCATCAGCATACCTGTGGAAATTTTACCAATTGGAAGCATATATATATAGTAAAAAGAATTGGTCCAAGCCAGTGGCGGAGCTAAACTTTTAAAACAGGGGTGGCAAAGGGGTGGCAAGGTATTATTTTGGGGGGTCAATATACAAAGTGTTCAATTACACTAAAAATAAATTATTTTCCACAAATGTATACAGATTAAATTAAAGTTGTTTATTTTCCAAAATGTACACAATTATATATGTATTAAGTATACAGCAAAAATAGAACAAGTATTCAAAGTGCTCCTTGGACTAATCAAGTCCAGTAGTAAACAAAAACTGAGGTAAACTTGGACCTGTCAAAACAAGGCAGGACAAGTCAGTTGTACACATTCAAATGTGTACCACAAGAATAATAATAGAACAACAATACAAAAAACATAGAGCCCTTTAACACTGATTTTAATGATAAACTTCAAAAGTTGTACCAGGTATGACCTGCATCTACCCAGTGGTATGGCACCACCAAGTTCACAAAAACAAACATTCAGAACAGCATAATTCTTCGGTTCTGGTGAGATGACGCAAAATATTTTATAAAGTCCTCTATATTAATGGAATATGCCCTCCTTGACTCAACACTGAGTATGCCCAGGTGACTTAATCTATCATCTGCCATTGTTGTCCTGAGGTGGGTTTTTATTAATTTAAGGGCAGAGAAACTTCTTTCGCAGGATGCAGTACTAACTGGAATCGAAACCGAAATTTTACTAAGCCTAAAAAGTTCATGGAAAACCTCTTTGTAAGGTTCCAAAAACGCCACAAACTCAAGTAGAGAAGCTGGTCTCTCTCCACTTTTCTCCCTTCTTAAAAGAAGCCGTCTCGTTTGATGAAGCTCATGCTTAAGGTCTTCTAAATCTGACTCGAATGTTTTTCCCAAAGCAAGCAGGGGTTCCTCTTTTAAGAATGATGGGCTTTTGGGGTCAAGAGACTGCACTCCTTCCATTATCTCACAGTTCTTTTCGGAAAAACGGCTATCTATTTCTGCTGTAAGACAGTCAAGTACCTGATAGAAAATACTTTTATTGAACTCTTCGTTGTTTGCAAACTCAGAGTGCCTCTGTCCAACAGTGCTCATTACAATTGAATTCAGAAATTTCAAATTGGTCTTTGGTCGTCTCTTGTTTTGTGCTTCTGTGCTAATGTTGCAGTGGTGCACAAGTTCTTCAGTCTCCTTCCATAATTCACCAAATGTACAGTCACTTCTGTAGCTTTTTAATTTGTCTGTAAGGGAGCCAACTAGATCTATTGCTCTAACCAGATCAAGACTTCTGGATTGGAGCATGTCAGACAGGATTTTCACATCCCCAAACACTTTACAAAAAGTAACCAAAAGTCCTAGAAACTGTAGGTCAATTTGAGCCAAAAGACCCTTTGCTTCTATTTTCCGATCTCCACTATTCTTCTCAAGTGAAATGTCTTGCAAGAGCCTCAAAACTGCTGGAAGCCTGTCTCTCATAGTCCTACATGCCATGTACCGGCAAGCCCACCTAACATCTGAAAGTCGCTGAAGTTCCCTAGGCTTTTCATTTGGGTACATTTCTTTTTGAACAGCAAGCCACTTCATATGGACAGCAGAGCCAGACACAAACCTATAAATACTCTGCAGAAGAGCAAAAAACTCCTCAGCTTCAGGCACTGACTTCACTGCATCAACAAGAACAAGGTTCAGACAATGAGCACTACAATGCACATAAAATGCAAACCTGGCATTGCTTTTAATCCGTGCAGACACACCAGAATGTTTCCCGCTCATTACGGATGCACCGTCATAGCCTTGGCCAACAAGATTGTTTCTGTAGTCAAGCCCATGCCTCTCCAAACATCCAACTATCATTTTGGTTAGACCTTCTGCATCCAAGCTTTCTGCTGACTGAAAGTGCAAGAAGCTTTCGTGTACAGCACCCCTGAAATAGTATCGCAGCACTAAAGACATTTGTTCTTTTTTTTGCAAGTCTTTTGTTTCATCTGCCAATATACTGAACACTTCGCTTTCTTTTACTTCTGCAACAATTTGCTTCTGCACCATATCTGCTAAAACCTGAAGCATCTCATTTTGGATTTGATGGCTAGTGTACTTAGCATTGCCCTGTGCAGCAAGTCTTTCATCAATAAAGGGGTCATGCTTTGCAACGAGATTCAAAATGGCTAAGAAATTGCCTTCATTCTCAGACTCACCACCCTCCCTGTGGCCCCTCTGTGCAATGTTTTGAGTAGCAGTTAAGAGTAAGACATCGGCAATTGTCTTGATGTAATTTTTATTTTTCTCAACTTGCTGTTTTCTATTCTCATTTAAGGCATCAAATATTGATTTCTCACTTTCCCTGCTTCTTTTGTATTCTGCCCAAGCATACATTGCATTTGCATGTTGGTCTGATCTTGAGTGACGTTTAAAACCAGAATCTTGAAATAATGCCTTTTTCCAGTTGGAAAACCCACATTCAGATGTAAAGGAAGATTCCGTGGAACCTGGGAGGCAAAAGTGGCGGCAGGCAAAGCAGTAACTCGCATTTTGACTTACAGAGTACTCTAGCCATGGATTGTCCTTATACCAAAAGCTGTTGAATGACCTTGTAAATTTTCCAAATGGGGTTCGCGGAAACCTGGCAAGACATGGCTGAACAGGTTCTTCATCCTTCGATCTTGAGATGTCTTTAAGTAAAAATGAAATGAAATAAATTCCACAGACACTTTTTATTATACTAGATCAAGAAGTGAACAACACTAGTCTAGATCATGGCTATTTACTGTTAAAGGGATACTCTACCGAAAAATTAAAATTCTGTCATCATATACTCAGTCTCATGTTGTTTCAAACCTGTATGAATTTCTTTCTTCTGCTGAACAGAAAGGAAGATATTTAGAAGAATGTCAGTAATCAGACAGTTTAAGATACCATTGACTTCCATAGTATATTTTTTTCCTACTATGGAAGTCAATGGTATCTAAAACAGTTTGATTACTGGTCATGGTCCTTCCAATGAGATTTCAAGAAGAGTCCTGTTGAACCTCTCTACTTCATTCCCTCTTGGCTGGTATGGGGTTGTGCGTGTCTTCTGGATTCCTGCCATTCGACATAGATCTTGGATAATCTTTGACTCGAAGTCTGTGCCATGGTCGCTATGGATTTTTTCTGGAAACCCATAGTGGACCATGAAGTTATCCCACAGATACTTGGCTACAGTCATTGCCTTCTGGTTTGGAGTGGGCACAGCAATGGCATACCTCGTAAAATGGTCAGTCATCACGAGGATGTCCTTTGTGCGTCCATCTGGTTCCACTGACAGGAAGTCCATACAGATCAGCTCCAGTGGCTGGGATGTCTGGATGTTCATTAGGGGGGCAACATGTTCTGGTTGAGACTTCCGTCGCACACACCTCTCACAGGTCCTGATTTTATTTACCACATCTGAAGACATCTTTGGCCAGTAGAAGCAGGAACGAACTAGGTGTAGGGTTCTCACCATGCCCAGATGACCCATTTGGTTATGGAGTTGGTGGAGGACGTCAGCTCGAAACTCCTCTGGCAACACCAGTTGGTAAGTGCGCTCACCTCCGATCTGTCTCCTTCGGACAAGAAGGTTGTTTCGGAGCTCCATTTTATTTACTTCTCTCAGAAAGAGTGCCAGATCAGGTAGGTGCTCTCTCAACTGTGGTGGTGGCGTCTCTCCTCTCTCAAGCTGCGCAATGATGTGCTGAATGGTAGGGTCTGCTCACTTTTTGGCTGCAATCTCTGCAGCTGAGAGCTGAGGAAGCACAGAAGAGGTAAACTGATGGTCATTTTCAAAACTATCTGAAATGCTGTCTGTATCTACTGATAGGGACAACAGTAGGGCATGGCTGGGATCTACAACCTCTGGGTTGCGCAGCAGATGTCGCTCTGAGATGGCTTGAGTTGTTTGCTCATCATGGAGAACAAATGCTGGCTCTAAGTGTTGAGTGAACCTGTTTATTCACTCTTGTTCCTTTCGAGATGCGTAGTCCTCAACCAGCTCTCCATGGGGTCTACGTGGCAGCCCATCTGCGTCTGCATTTTGTCTGCCAGCCCTGTAAGAGATTTTAAAGTCAAAGGCAGACAAAGCACACAGCCATCTATAAATGGTGGCATCGAGCTTAGCAGATGTGAGGAGGTACCTCAATGGGTTGCTGTCGGTGACGACAGTGAATTCTGTCCCGTAAAGGTAAGCGATGAATTTCTCTGTCACTGCCCATTTAAGAGCAAAAAACTCCAATTTATGGGCAGGATATCTTGCTTCACTTCTGGAGAGTCCTCTGCTGGCGTAAGCAATAACTCTCTTCGCTCCTTCCTGTTCCTGATAAAGGGCTGCACCGAGCCCGGTGGAACTGGCGTCAGTGTGAAAGATGTATGGGCTCTGAGGATCAGCAAAGGCCAAAACAAGAGCAGAGGTGAGTTTGTCGATTATGGTCTTGAAGGCTGTCTGGCACTCTGATGACCATCTCCCTCTGAAAGGTTCCGTTGGGTTAAGATAAGCCTAAGACTTGACCTTTGCCTTTAGTTTTTTCTGTGATGGTGGGTATCCAGAGGTGAGATCATTGAGTGGTTTCACAATGTTTGAATATCCATGAACAAACCTTCTGTAATAGCCAGTTAATCCAAGGAAGGACCTCAGTTCCTTCAAATTTTAGGGGACTGGCCACGAGGTGAGGGTCTTGATCTTGTCTGGGTCAGTCTCGATGCCGTTCTGTGAAACAACATGTCCAAGATATTTAACAGATGTTTGGAAAAACATGCATTTATCCAAGGACAATTTTAGACCGAACTCCTTTAATCTTTTTAAGACCTTCATTAATCGATGTTCATGTTCCCCAAGAGTTGGTGCAAAAACAATGAGGTCATCAATAAAGACCATGACCTCCTTGAGGTGTAGCTCCCCCATACAACTCTCCATCAGTCTTTGGAATGTACTTGGTGCATTAGTCACTCCCTGGGGCATACGATTGAACTCGTAGAATCCTAAAGGACAAACGAATGCCGTCTTTGCCTTGTCTGCCTCATCCATTTCAAGCTGGTAGTAGCCAGACTTTAAAACCAGTACAGAGAACAACTTTGCCCAGACTAGAGAACACTTTCTCCGCCCTGTCAGGATCAGTGGGTAAGCATCTTTTATTGTTTGCAGATTTTGTTTTCTGTAGTCAATACACAGGCGTACAGTCCCATTTTTCTTTTGAACGACGACAATTGGAAAAGCAAATGGTGAATCAGATTGACGAATGACGCCAGACTTCAGAAGGTCTTTCATGTGTTGTTGGACTGCATCAACATCCTGGGGATGAATCGGCCTGGGTCTTTGTTTAAATGGACTCGGATCAGACAGCTTTATCTGGTGTTTCACTCTGTCAGTCCGTCCAAAGTCCAGGTCGTGTTTGGCAAAAACCTCAGGGATGCTGTTGAGGCGGTCAATCACACGCTGCTTCCATTGTGGTGACAATGGGGAATCTCCAAAGTCATACTGGAATGGAGAATCTGCAGGATGGTCTTGTCGGATGCTTTGGGTATGGAAATGGATGCTTTCAAATACACCAACTTCTCCGACCACAGTTCGGGCAGGAATTGTTATGGCATGGTTGGATTCATTGGTGATTATAACAGGCAGCTGACAAGGCTGACGGGATGGCAGGTCAACAAGGCAAGACTTCACAAGGAGACCCCCAAGCAGAAGGTAGGAGGTGGGATGCTCTACGATTACTGCCTTCTCACCTTGCAGCACCCATCTGGTCAGCTCTCCCTCCAGGACCATCGTCTGGCCACCCAAGATGGTACAGGGTTGGTTAATCTGCAGGGTGGCATGATGATATTCTCTCCTCTACTTGTGGCGAAACTGTAAAGTCTTTATCACAGCATTGTAGCCAAAACCAGAGGGCTGCGGGGGGTCTTCAGGGTAAGTGTCGCAGTACACCTGATAGGCCGAATCAAGGGTATTTGTGCCAATTAGGATAGAGGATTGACATGACTTCACATCGAGGACCACTAAAGCCAGGGCGTCCACAGTGACAGTGGCGATGTGTTTGTGATCATTGTCATGCTGACACAAAGATGGCTGCTCAGGGCAGCTGTGGTTTGTTAGGCTCTACATCTTGGTCCATAAACTGCAATAAGCTTTTATGGTATCTATTTAATGTTTTTAAACACAAATATGCCAACATAAAAGGACATCTGACTAGAAGTGAAGATTCAACAAAAGGGAATGTGGCAGGTACACATGCTTGTGTAGTACTGCTTTGTCTCTGCCTTGTCCTTGTTCCACCTCAGCAAGGCCATTCCTTGACTGGAAATTTACCATCTAATCTTGAGAATTACTCACCTCTAAACAGCAAGGTAAATCAACTAATGTTTTTTGGACATGGACATTTGATTTTTTATTCAAATTATTGGCAGAAAACATGCAACTGGATATCTAACAAAGACGCCAAACATCACTCAAGAAGAGGTAATGGGCACACCTGTTGCAGTGTTTTGTTTCTGTTGCTTCTCTGTGGAGATGTACAACTGAATCCTGGTCCCACCAGCTTTACCCCTGAAGTTACTAGCACTGCAACAACCTGGCATGTTCCATCAACCACTGCTACAATCCTGCCTGTTTATGGAACCAGCCCTGCTGCTGGAACTGCTACCATCCGGCCTGCTCTAGGAACCAGCCCTGCTGCTGCCCGTGTTGCTGTCCCACCTGTTCTTCGAACCAACACTGCTGCTTGCTTTGCTAACACCTGGCCTGGTTGTGGAACCAGCCCTGCTGCTGGAACTGCTACCATCCGGGCTGTTTATGGAATCAGCCCTGCTGCTAGCCTTGTTACCCGGCCTGTTTATGGAACTAGTCCTGCTGCTAGCTCTGCTACCATCCGGCCAAATCTAGGAACTAATCCTGCTGTTCATGGAACTGCTGCAAGTAAGACAAAGAAAAAGAACATAAAAGTTGTATCAATTGCACCCAATGTTGTGGAAAGACAACGAGCTACAAAAATTTTCCAAACTGTGAATCATGCTAAAGTCTTGTGGGAGCAAAATACAAAGCCTAAAGGTTTTTCTGGTGGGCATATAAATATAAGAAGCTTAGTATCTAAATCAGAACAGATGGAGCAGTTGTTGACAAATTCAAACATTGATTTTTTAGGGTTATCAGAAACTTGGTTAACCCCGGCATCACCGGCTGCAGTGTTTAATATCAAAGGGTATGATGTATATAGACAAGACAGAATTCATGGCAAAGGAGGAGGGATATTAATTTATGTTAAAGAAAGCTTCCACTGTCAACAAATTGACATACAAAAAACCTCTCTTGAATGTGTTGCCGTTAAAATTACTCTGTCACCAGAAATGTCATTTTTTGTTATCACACTTTATAGACCGCCCAGTGCGAAAGATGTGTTTTTTGAACAACTATCAGAAGTTCTCAAAAGATTTAACAGTAAAGAATTAATTCTAATTGGAGATTTTAATCTGAACTGGCTTGATAAACCAAGAAGAAAAAAATTAAAGGATCTTACAGCTAAATTTCAAATGTCACAACTACTAAACAGCCCTAAAAGAATAACTAATACTTCTCAAACTTTAATAGACTTAATTTTCACAAATAAACCATGTCGCATGACAAACACATACAACTTTATTACTGGTATGTCAGATCACAACTTAACATTACTAGTTCGAAAACTACCAAAAGTTCAATTGAAAGATGAATTTAGCATGGGAAATAATAATATGGTATCATTCATGCCACGTAGAAATATACCAATGTTTGAAAATTAACTTAAAGAAACAAACTGGATAGATATGACCTCAAACAAAAAGTGTGAAGAAATATGCAAAAATGTGATAGAAAAAACTAAATCCTTGATAGCATCATATTCAAAAACAATGCCCCTGAAAAAGAGATCAAAACACAAATTGCCATGGTTTAATGACTCAATTTGGCTGCAGATGAAAAAGAGAGATCTTGCTCTAAAAATGTTTTTGAAGTCACATCTCCCCACCGATCGGTTTGAATATAAAAATTGTAGAAATAAGGTTACTTTACTACTCAGAGCAGCGAAAGCTAATTTCTTTTTTGGATATAATTAAAGAGGTAAAGGGAAATAATAAAAATTTTGTGGAAAAATATTGATAAACCTTTAGGAAAGACCAAATCAGCAAATCATATTATAAATTTAAAAATAAACGGAGATGAACAACACAACAACTGGGTTGTGGCAGAACATTTTAATAATTATTTTTTAAATTCTGTTTTAGAATTAAGCACAAATTTTACAAGTGAACCTTTTAATCAAATTGTAGCTAGTGATGACATTTCTCTCAACCTTAAACCCACAGATGAATTAATGGTGAACAAAGTTCTCTCGTCCCTCTCAAACTCTAAAGCTAAGGATAAATATGGACTTGATACCCTATTTCTCAAAAAATACAAATATTATTTAACACCTCCAATAACCAAATTAATAAATAGTTCCCTTGAGGAATGTATTTTTCCCACAGCACTAAAATCTGCCATTGTAACCCCTATTTACAAATTGGGTGATAAACAAGCCATAAGCAACTATAGACCCATAAGCATACTTCCTATTTTTTTCAAAAGCTATAGAGAAAGTGGTTGCTGAACAGTTGATGACACACCTTGAAAATGAGTCTCTATTGCATCCTATGCAGTTTGGCTTCAGAACAATTCATTCTACTGAAACTGCCTGTTGTTATTTTATGCAATCAATCAAATCAAGCCTTGACACAGGAAAGGTGGAAGGTGCTGTATTTTTCGACCTACGAAAGGCTTTTGATACCGTTAATCATCTGGTGTTATTGTCCAAACTGAAACAGTATAATTTGTCCGTCAATACCATTGGCTGGATTGAATCCTATTTAGCTGGGCA
Organism: Valencia hispanica; assembly: GCA_963556495.2. NCBI lineage: Eukaryota > Metazoa > Chordata > Actinopteri > Cyprinodontiformes > Valenciidae > Valencia > Valencia hispanica. The sequence goes on along the minus strand of OY747700.1, from coordinate 61,229,525 downwards.
CTCTGTGTGTCTGTGTAAGTGAAGTGCACTATGGGAGTGCCACAGGGATCTATCTTGGGACCAATATTGTTAAGTTTATATATAAATGACCTCCCATCCATGTGTGATTATGTAGAGGTCCAGATGTATGCTGACAACACTGTTATTTACGCAGATAGGAAGGACCATGAACAAGTAGCAACCAAACTATCAAAGGCAATGGACAAAATTTCTACATGGCTAATCAATTCATGTCTAACATTAAATGTCAGTAAAACTGCGACAATGTATTTCTCAACAAACGGCCAAAATTAAATGGATTAAAAGTTAAGCCAACAAAAGCAAATTATGGAAATCTCATAAAGATAAATACGACTTTGACTGAACAGAAAAATAAATCTATTAAATGTGGTTTATTAAACATAAGATCTCTCTCCTCAAAGACTTTGTTAGTAAATGACTTGATTTGTGATAATCACATTGATTTCCTTTGTCTCACAGAAACGTGGTTGCAGCAGGAGGATTATGTCAGTATAAATGAGTCAACTCCTTCCAGTCATTTAAATTTTCACATTCCTAGAAGTACTGGGCGAGGAGGAGGAGTTGCAACCATTTTTCGTTCTGATTTACTAATTAGTCCGAGACCAATTGATAGCTACAGTTCTTTTGAACATCTAACCCTTAATTTTCTTCATCCAAGTTGCAAAACATTAAAACCATTTTTGTTTGTGGTTTTGTATCATCCACCAGGACCTTGTACTGACATACAGTATTGAGTGTGAGGAAATAACAGTCCACCCACATAACCCGGTCCTGTCTGACCACTTCTTGATATCTTTTGAATTTACTTTAACTGACCATTTTAAATCTGAAAGAAAATTTCATTATAGTAGAGCTTTATCAGACAAGGTTGTAACACGTTTTAAAGAATCTGTTCCATTCTTACTTATCTCAGTGTCTAGGGGTAACACAGTGGAGGGCAGGAATTCCATCTCTAACCCTTCAGAAAGTGATGGTCTGGTTCATAGCATTACTTCCTCATTATGTTTGGGATTAGATAGTGTAGCACTCTTAAAAAAGAAAGTGGCTAGCCATAGGTGGCTGACTCCTTGGTTTAATGCAGAGCTGTGTACTTTAAAGCAGAATACTAGGAAGTTGGAGAGAAAACGGCACTCTACACACCTAAAGGATTCCTATTTAACCTGGAAAAATAGTCTGTTGCTGTATAAAAAGACCCTTCAACAAGCTAGAACAGCATAACTTTTATCATTAATAGAGGTGAATAAAAACCATCCTAGGTTTCTTTTTGATACAGTTGCAAAACTGTAGTTTTGAGTCATACTGTAAATCTGGTGAGCCAACTATTCACCCAGCTCTTAGTAGTGATCACATTATGGGATTCTTCTTGAATAAAATTTATGATACCTAAAATAAAATCATTAGCATGCTCCCAAACATGATTACTTCTTTCTTAGTAAGCGAGGCAGCATCAGAGAGAATTGAAGAACCTCATTTGTGTTTGGACTGTTTTGATCCAGTCGAGCTTTCGGAATTATCAAAAATATTAGCCTCATCTAAACCTTCAACTTGTATGCTGGACCCAATCTCAACCAGATTTAGGGAAGTGTTCCCTTTGGTTCCTGGCACAATTTTAGATAGGATGACTCTATCCTTAGTAAACTGATATTTACCACAGAAATGTAAGGTTACTGTAATTAAACTTTTACTTAAGAAACCTTCCCTTGATAAGGATTACTTAGTGAATTACAGACCTATATCTAACCTTCCTTTTGTGACCCAGGTGCCCACTGCCTGCATCCTCCAGTCTCCTGGAACCATGTGACGAGGATGTAGGACAAGTGGAAGAGGGAGCCCTGATAACCAAAGAACCAGATGGTGTTGCAGTAACAGACCTTGTTCCAGAACCCAAACCTCTTGAGGAGGTCCCCAACGTGAAAGAGAGTTCTCCCCAGATTGAACTTTCAGAACCTGATTTGGGTGAACCAGAGCAAGATGCACTAATAGAACCAAATCCAGGGCCTGATGTTACAAAAAGACAATCAACTTGTACCCGAAACCCACCAAGTCGTCTACAATACCGCGTGCCTGGCAAGCCCCTACTGGACAGTATTCATAGTCTACTCCACAGTTTAAGCTCAGCATTCACCTTTGCCCTACAGGAGCCTCCTCTGAACCTGCTTGGTCCGGACGTGGGATCGGGGGGGGGAGTGTGTAGCCAGGAGTCAAACAGTGTAAATAAAAAGGGAAAAAACTTTATTTTTTTGAAACTCATCATTAACTATGGATTTTGTGTCACAGTCCGGTATTAACCCAGCCTGTTCTATTTTGATCTCAGGTGTAACTATTACCAGTGCAGATGAGGAAATCCTCAACCACCTAAAGTTGTATGGTGCACTAAAGAACATTTTGACTGTTACCGATCCTGCAAGTAGTTTCTATAAAAACCTGATTGTAGAGTATGAGGAAAAAAGTGCATTTCAAACCATAGAACCGGTATTGCCATACGTATTCAACTCCCGTTCAGTTGCTGATGAAGTATTTCAGCTTAGTAACCTTGCAGGTGACCTTAGTGCTACAGCAGAGGTTAGTAACCCAACCCCTGACTTCATAGCTAAGCTTAAGGAAATGGCCGACCACAGTAACTTGAGCTTTGAAATTCTTCTTAAAACCGTGATGGACCAAATTAGCCATCATTTAACAAAGAGTGGAACAACACAGCCTGACGTAGACAGTGAGACTGAGACTGGAGAGGAGGAGGCTTTGAAGAAGGAGGATGAGGTTTTGCAAACTGTAGCATTACCATTAGCAGAATCACAGAAATTAGTGCCTGCTTCTCAACTCTCTCCAGCACCTCCCCGTTCATCTATTGATGTTCGACAGAGAACACAAGCAAGACAAGCACATCAAGCTGAGACACCAGGGCCTGGTGCCACCCCAAGAACTCGTGTCATCCCAGGAGTCCCTGTGTCTCAGAGTGACCTTAACCCCCCAGAGATACAGAAAGTTGTTGTGGAACATGTGGTTCGGAACAGCAATTTCCCTGTTCAAAGTTCTCTCCAGCTCCGCTCATTTTCTGGCCGAATGCCCAAGCCAGGATCTGAGGCAGACTATGAATCATGGAGAGCTCAGATTAAATTGTTGCTTGCTGATCCTTACGTCTCTGCTCTGTATGTCACCAGGAAGATTATGGAGAGCTTGTTAACACCTGCTGCTGACCTGATAAAAGGAATGGATTCCAACACTCTAACTACCATCTTGCTACGTGTGCTGGATGCAGCATTTTCCACGGTGCAGGATGGGGAGGAACTGTTTGCTCAATTCCTAAATACCCTGCAGGATCCAAGTGAGTGACCATCAAATTACCTTCAGCGACTGCAGCGTAGCCTCAATATGGTGGCAAAAAGAGGAGGAATTCTGGCAGCGGAGATGGATAAACATCTGCTGAAACAGTTTGTGCGTGGGTGCTGGGACAACACCCTGATAGACAAGCCTACAGCTGGAACAACGCAAGGCAAGTCCACCAGCATTCTCAGAACTCTTGTTGTTGTTACGAACAGAGGAGGACAGACAGCAGGCTAAAGAAACACTGATGCAGAAGCAGTTTGTCAGCTCCTCTACAAGAGAAAACAGGACCTTGGATTTGTTTTATGCAAAAGTAAAGGATTCATACATGTCCAAACCAAGACCTCCTCTGGGACAATCAGATCACAATCTTGTTTTTCTCTGTTCAGAATATAAACCACTTGTTAAGAGGCAACCTGTGACAAAACGAACCGCGAGAAAATGGTCACAGGAAGCTGAAGAAGCCCTGCAGGGTTGTTTTGCAACCACAGACTGAATCACTCTTTGCCAAGCACATGGAGAGGACATCAATGCCATGACTGAGTGTTTGACTGACTATATAAACTTCTGTGTGGACAACATCATCCCCACCAGAACAGTGAGATGCTTCCCTGATAATAAACCCTGGATCACCAGTGACCTGAAGGAACTGCTAAACAAGAAAAAAAAGAGCCTTCAGGGAGGGAGACAGGGAATTACTGAGCAGTATACAGAAGCAACTTAAGGTCAAGATCAGAGACAGCAAGGAGGCATACAGGAAGAAGCTGGAGAACAAACTACAGAGGAACAATATCAGAGATGTCTGGCAAGGAATGAGAAAGATCACAGGTTTTAAGGACAGGAAGGATTGGATAGATGGAAGTCTGGACAGAGCCAATGAACTGAACGTATTCTTCAACAGGTTCAGTTCAGGAACTAGCTCAGCATCCCCCTCTCCTGTTGTCAGCCAAACAGACATCCCACTCTCCTCTGACCAACAGCTTTCGTGTAACACCTCAGATGTTATATCCTTCACCTCAGCCATGGACTCTTCTAATTCCACAATTTTGACTTCAACCAAGTCAGGAAATCCTGCTACCCCCTTTGCCTCCCCCTCCCACTTCTCTGTCTCCAAAAGTCAGGTGAAGAGGCAGCTGGAGAAACTGAACCGGAACAAGGCTCCAGGTCCAGATGGTGTCATCCACAGAGTAGCTGAAGGCCTGTGCTGAGCAGCTCTGTGGGATTCTGCAGCACCTCTTCAACCTTAGCCTTACTCAGGAGAAGGTTCCAGTGTTGTGGAAGACATCATGCCTTGTTCCAGTACCCAAAAAAACCCACCCATCAGTCATCAATGACTATAGACCCGTTGCCCTGACATCCCACACTGTGAAGGTCCTGGAGAGACTCCTGTTGGCACGCCTGAGTAAGCAAACAAGAACGTATCAGGACCCACTGCAGTTTGCTTATCGCTGTGGAGTTGGAGTTGAAGATGCCATCATCCACCTACTTCAACCAACCCACTGTCATCTGGACAAAGCAGGCAGCACTGTGAGGATCATGTTCTTTGATTTCTCCAGTGCGTTTTACACAAATCAGCCTGATTTGCTTTGTCAGAAACTCCTGAAGACACAGGTGGAGCCCTCAACAATCGCCTGGATCAATGACTACCTGACCAACAGACCACAATTTGTGAGACTGAAGAATTGTGTGTCAAACCAGGTGGTCAGCAGCACAGGAGCACCACAAGGGACCGTCCTCTCACCATTCCTTTACACTCTGTACACCTCAGACTTCCAGTACAAATCCGAGACCTGTCATCTGCAGAAACACTCAGATGACTCTGCAATTGTCGGGTGTATCAGAGATGGACAAGAAGCTGAATACAGAGAGCTGGTGGACCGCTTTGTGACAAGGTTTCAAGGTTTGCAGCAAGATGCTGGAGATCTTCTACAAGTCTGTTGTGGAGAGTGTAATCTCTTCAGCCGTCATCTGTTGGGGTAGCAGCATCAGAGTCAGGGATTTAAATAGGCTTAACAACCTTTTCCCTTCCTTTCCCCTTTTCTCCTTTCTTTCCTCCCCTTTCCTCCCTTCCTTTTCCCTTTCCTTCCTTCTTTAATGTTGACATGTTTGAGTTCCCAAAAAATGTTGTTTCAACACAGACAAAATCGTTTTAAGTCTTAACATACCTTTAGTGCAGTTGGAAGTTTGTTCCATTCTGAAATAGTTTTAAAGGAAAATGCAGATTGTCCTAATGCTGTTTTTCGTTTTGGTATGGTACATTGGCCATTGACTGTTGACCTTGTTGTTCTGACCATCTGATCAGATGTTAATTGGATAAACCTTTTTAGTGGTGGGGGTGCCACATTATTAACAATCTTGAAAAGCAACTTTAGATTGGCTGACTTAACTATATATTCGAAATTGAGCATTTTATATTTGGTTAATATTTGACAGCGGTGACACTGTCGTAATTTCCTATCTAGAACCCTAAGTGCTTGCTTGTAAAGAGATTCTAAAGGTTTTATTGTGGATTTGTTGGCTTGTGACAAGCATGATACACCATAGAGTAAGTGAGGTAATATCATTGCGTTGAAGTAGGTTTTAGCTCCTTGTATTGTCAATGAATTTCTTATAGATTTAAATGTAAAATTATATTTTATTGTATGGCATACCTTTTTAATGTGTTGGCCTGTCTGCTGAAGGAGGAGCAGCTGCTCTCTGTCTCTCCCCAGATCTGTTCACTTTATTTTATTTTCTGTTTGCTTTTCTTGTTTTCTTTCTTAACCTTTTCTTAGTTACTTTATCTACCCAGCCCCTGGAGTTACTGTATTGGACCGGATCTCTTCTTGGATTACTTTTTTATGGACTTAACATGGCTTTTTTCTCAGCTGAGGATTTTGAAAAACTGCTCCACAGAATTGAGGGCATTGAAACGAAGCTACGTCGTCTGGGAATTAATTTTGATCTCCACGCTGATTATGGAAACGACACAACTTTACCTTTGAATACAAACAGCCCGGTGTTACATCGGTCTAACCGTGTCACAGAGACTCCCTACAGGCGCCTGAGCGGCAGAACTCCACACTCTAATGAAGACTGGCCAGCATTAAAATGCACGGAATCATCAACCCCAGCCTGTTCTCCGAGGAAGAAAAAACTAAAGAAACTCCAGCACAGAGAAAGCTCTGAACCCAGACCTCCCGCTTCTGCTAAAAGTAAACAAAAGAGGTTTCAGCCTAAAACAAGAGATATTTCTCCACCTGGAATCCCGCTGAAAAACAGATTCACAGCCTTGAGTTCCCTGAAAGATGACGCAGCCCCCGGGACCAGTCAAAGCCACCAGGAGAAACCCAGCCGCATCAAACGGACACATAACAAGGTAAGAGCCCCCCCAGCAAAGACTGTTTTCATACAAGACGGATCAATTAATGGAATTGAGGCTTTTTGTAGCAAGAACACCAGAGTTTATAGCTGCTACAAAAATACAGTGAGAGAAATATCAGAAATAATCCCTAAAATCTTGGACCAACATCCTACTCTGGAAAAGCTCGTCATTCACGATGGATCAGCAGATATCGCAATGAGACAATCAGAGATTCTGAAGAGAGACTTTTCTGATCTCCTACAGAGACTTGATGGACTTAACGTAAACATCCTCATCAGCGGACCAGTCCCTGAAGGGAATGATGAAAGATTTAGCAGACTCCGCATGCTCCATAAATGGTTGAAGAAACAATCAGCTGAGAAGTCGTTCACATTTATTAATAATTTCAAAGTATTTGGAAGTGCTAATCATCTGTTCAAAGCAGGCCGATATCTTACCAAGGCTGGAGTAAGGCTGTTAGCAGCAAACATTTTTTCTTATCAAAATCAGAAAGCAAAACACTTGCTCCCAAAAGCTGACCTTGAGGCGCCCATGGATATCAGAGAATAAAAACAGGAAGTCATGATGACACCACAGGACCGAACAGATAAACAACCATCAGAGATTAAGTCTTCATTTTCCTATGACTTAGCCACATCAAATGAGTCTCCATTTAGAAACTTTACAGACTGAACGAGCAAATCAAATTTGGGACACAATTAACACCTAAACTTAGACTACACCAAACGCCTGTGACTAGTGTCAATAAGCCTGCGAGCTTCCCCCCACTGATTATTACAGATATTTGATATTTGAAGGAACCGGGCAATAAATCCACCCCTACCGTCTCCCAGAACTCGCCCGGCACCCCCCCCCCCGAGTCTAAGATTTCAGTGATTATCAGCACCAGGAAACATAAATCGTTAACCACACATATTTAACAAAATCTCAAATTGATAACCTGTCAGAAGTTTCAGCTGCCCATCATCACAATACTTAAGTTAGCTTTATTAAACATTAGATCTCTATCCGGGAAGTCTTTTCTTATCAATGACTTCATCACTGAGCATAATTTACACGCCCTTTTTTTATCAGAAACTTGGCTAGATGAAAATAACGAAACAACTTCATTAATAGAATCTAGTCCTCCAAATTATAATTTCTTAAGCGAGAGCAGAAAGCACAGACGAGGTGGAGGTGTAGCCACCATTTTTCACAACTCAATGAACTTTAAAAAGGTAACTCTGGGCACGTTTGATTCTTTTGAATACCTAGCCACCCAGATAAATGAGCCTAACAAAGCTTTATTTCTGAGTTTATATTAACCACCAAAACTTAACTCTAACTTCTTTAATGATTTCAATGACCTTCTTTCTGTAATATGTATCGACTATGACCAACTAATCATTGTGGGGGATTTTAACATCCATACCGACAACCCCCAAGATAGACAAGCAAAAACATTAGATGATACTCTCCACAACTTCGCACTGATCCAGCATGTCAAACAACTAACACACAATAAAGGACACACTCTGGACTTAATTATCAGCAAAGGTTTAAATATTTCCAACATCTCTGTAATTAATATTGCGTTATCTGACCATTTCTGTATTTTCTTTGAAAGTACCATCTCTGCTAAATTATCCAGCCACAGTAAGACCACTATAAAAAAGCGTTTTCTAGGAGACAGCTCAGTTGAAACTTTTGAACGTATTTACCCTTCCACTGCATCCCCCTCATCTCCCAACTACAACTCAGTAAATAAGTTGGTAGATAATTTTCTTGCGAAAATCTCAGACATCATGGATTCCATTGCTACAACTTAAGTGAAAGTAGTCTCAGGTAGAAAGAAGTCTCCGTGGGCAAGTAATCCACTGGTACGTAGTGAAAAAAGAGAGTGTCGACGCGCCGAGAGAAAATGGCGGAAAACTCGACTCCAGGTTCACTGTGAGATCTACAAAGACAGACTGAATAGATATCAGATAACTATAAAATATGCTAGGGAATCGTTCTTTTCTGAAATCATCAACAGAAACATTAATAATGCACGGACCCTATTTGCAACAGTGGAAAGACTAACTAATCCTTTAGTGACAGTAGCCTCTGAACTAAACTCTACCAGGGCCTGCAATGAATTTGCCAGCTTTTTCACTAAAAAGATTCTAACAATTAGATGGTCAATCTGTACCTCAATATCGAACCCACAACTAGTGCCATCCCCAATCAACAACAATGTAGAGAAAATGTCTGAATTCCACGAATTAAACCAGAACAGCCTTGAAAAAATCATTATCCAATTAAGCTCCTCCTCCTGCTGTCTTGATATCCTACCCACAGCTTTTCTAAAGAAAGTTCTTCCTGTTATTGGGTCTGTTATTGGGTCTGATCTTGTTTAAATTGTGAACTCATCACTGCTATCAGGTGTCTTCCCTCAGGCTTTAAAAAAAGCAGTTATTAAACCACTGAAAAAGAAGAAAAATCTGGACAACACGTTAATGCAGAACTACAGGCTGATCTCTAAATTTCCATTCATCAGTAAGATTATTGAAAAAGCCATGTTTCAGCAGTTGAATAGCTTCATATCAATGACAAAGCGTTTTGATGTTTTTCAGTTTGGTTTCCGTGCTCACCACAGCACCAAGACTGCCCTCATCAAAGTATTCACTGACATCCGCATAAATACAGACTGTGGAAGAACCACAGTGCTGGTTCTGTTGGACCTCAGTGCAGCATTTGACACTGTTGATCATGATATTTTGTTGGAACGACTGGAGAGCTGGGTCGGACTCTCTGGTACAGTACTTGACTGGTTCGAATCTTACCTAAAGAACAGGGACTCCTATGTTTCAATAGGAAACTTTTCATCAGAACGAACAGAAATCACATGTGGGGTGCCCCAGGACTCCATCCTGGGGCCCCTCTTATTTAATATCTACATGCTCCCACTTGGCAAGATTATAGCAACCAATAACATTAGCTACCATAACTACACAGATGACACTCAGCTCGACATTACAATGTCACCAGGTGACTCTGAACCCATTCAAACCCTAAATCAATGCATTGACCAAATCAATGGATGGATGTGCCATAACTTTCTCTAGCTGAATAGAAACAAAACTGAAGTGATTATTTTTGGACCCAAGGAGGATCGATCAAGAGTCAGCACACAGCTTAAATTAATACAGCTAGAAACTACTGATCAGGCTCGAAACCTAGGTGTTGTAATGGACTCAGACCTGAACCTCCAAGGTCACATAAAGGCAATAACAAGGTCAGCGTTCTATCACCTGAAGAACATCTCTAGGATTAAACGACTGATGTTGCAACACGACCTAGAAAAACTCATCCATGCGTTTATCTTTAGTCGGATTGATTACTGCAACAGCATCTTCACAGGTCTGCCTAAAAAGTCAATCAGACAGCTGCAGCTGATCCAGAACGCTGCCGCTTGCGTCCTCACTAGAACCAGGAAAGTAGAGCACATCACCCCAGTTCTAAATTCATCACACTGGCTCCCTGTAGCTCAGAGAATAGACTTCAAAATACTCCTACTAGTTTATAAATCATTACATTTGCTTAGCACCAAAATATGTTGAAGACCTGTTGTCATGGTACCAACCACCAAGACCACTCAGGTCCTCCAACTCTAGCCTACTAAACATCCCTAGACTCAGAACTAAACATGAAGAAGCAGCTTTCAGTTTCTATGCTCCCCTTATCTGGAACAGACTTCCTGACGAGTGTAGAGCTGCTGAAACTCTGATCTGCTTTAAATCGAGACTTAAAACCCATCTGTTTAGAAGTGCCTTCGAGTAAATGCTTGATGTCACATGTATGAAATGTGTTCATGCTCTCTTGCTTTTTTTTATCTTTCTCTTGCTTTATTGTGTATCATGTGTAATGTGTGTTTCTTTTACTTTTAATTTCCATTGTTTTTTTTGTTTTTTAAATCACCAAATCATGTAAAGCACCTTGAATTGCCCTGCTGTTGAAAGTGTGCTATACAAATAAAATTGCCTTGCCTTGCCTTGCCTTAAAGCTTAGTCTCGAATCTAAAATGATGCCAAGATATCTGAACTCATTGACATTTTCAATTTTTTTTCCCTTTACTGCAATTAAGGGATATGGTTTTTTGTTTGGTTTTATTCAATTTAATTCAGTTTATTTATATAGCGCCAATTCACAACAGATGTCATCTCAAGGCACTTAAAAATAAGTCATTTCAATACATTTATACAAACATTTCAATCAGTTAAAAAGTTTCCTATTTAAGGAATCCCAGCAGATTGCACCAGTCATTGGCATGAGGTTGGGCAGACTTTCCAACCACAGCAATCCTTCAGCAATCCCTCATACTGAGCAAGCATGTAGCGACGGTGGAGAGGAAAAACTCCCCTTTAACAGGAAGAAACCTCCAACAGAACCAGGCTCAGTAGGAGCGGCCATCTGCCACGACTGTCTGGGGGTTTGAGAAGAGAGAGCAGAGACACAGAAGGAACAGAAGATCTGAAATAAGAGAACTTTCTATGTTACAGAAAGTAAAAAGTTGATAACAGGACACAGTGGATCTTCAGTTACTGGGAGCATCATCCCAGTCGATGCCCCCGTCCAACAGGGCATTGCAGCCAAGCAGGATACCAGACCAGGTGTAGCTTCTATGGAGAGAAAACACTTAGAGAAAACAAAGTTAACAGTCGAAATAACAGAATGTACTGTAATACAACTGGAGAGTAGTAGTAGAAAAGAAAGTAGCAGAATGAAGAAACTTGGTAAGTCTGTCCTCCAGCAGTCTAAGCCTATAGCAGCATAACTACAGAGATAGCTCAGGATGACCTTAGTCACTCTAACTACACTCAACAAAAATATAAACGTAACACCTTTGTTTCTGCTCCCATTTTTCATGAGATGGACTTAAAGATCTAAAATTAATTCCAGATACACAATATTACCATTTCTCTCAAACATTGTTCACAAATCAGTCTAAATGTGTGATAGTGAGCACTTCTGCTTTGCTGAGATAATCCATCCCACCTCACAGGTCTGCCACATCAAGATGCTGATCTGACATAATGATTAGTGCACAGGTGTATCTTATACTGCCCACAATAAAAGGCCACCCTGGATGGTGCAGTTTTTTGCTTTATTGGGGGTCTGGGGACTCAGAACCGGTCAGTATCTGGTGTGACCACCATTTGCCTCATGCAGTGCAACACATCTTCTTCGCATAGAGTTTATCAGATTGTCAATTGTGGCCTGTGGAATGTTGGTCCACTCCTCTTCAATGGCTGTGCGAAGTTGTTGGATATTAGTGGGAACTGGTACACGCTGTCGTATAGGCCGGTCAAGCACATCCCAAACATGCTCAATGGGTGACATGTCCGGTGAGTATGCTGGCCATGCAAGAACTGGGACATTTTCAGCTTCCAAGAATTGTGTACAGATCCTTGCAACATGGGGCCGTGCATTATCTTGCTGAAACATGAGGTGATGTTCATGGATGTATGGCACAACAATGGGCCTCAGGATCTCATCACGGTATCTCTGTGCATTCAAAATGCCATCAATAAAATGCACCTGTGTTCTTCGTCCATAACAGATGCCTGCCCATACCATAACCCCACCACCACCATGGGCCACTCGATCCACAACATTGACATCAGCAAAGCGCTCACCAACACGACGCCACACACGCTGTCTGCCATCTGCCCTGAACAATGAACACCTCTCCAACGTGCCAGACGCCATCGAATGTGAGCATTTGCCCACTCAAGTCTGTTACAGCGACGAGCTGGAGTCAGGTCAAGACCCCGATGAGGACGACGAGCATGCAGTTGAGCTTCCCTGAGACGGTTTCTGACAGTTTGTGCAGAAATTGTTTGGTTATGCAAACCAATTGTTTCAGCAGCTGTCTGAGTGGCTGGTCTCAGACGATCTTGGAGATGAACCTGCTGGATGTGGAGGTCCTGGGCTGGTGTGGTTACAAGTGGTCTGCGGTTGTGAGGCCGGTAGGATGTACTGCCATATTCTCTGAAACGCCTTTGGAGACGGCTTATGGTGGAGAAATGAACATTCAATGCACGAGCAACAGATCTGGTTGACATTCCTGCTGTCAGCATGCCAATTGCACGCTCCCTCAATGCTTGTGGCATCTGTGGCATTTTGCTGTGAGACAAAACTGCACATTCCAGGGTGGCTTTTTATCGTGGGCAGTATAAGGTACACCTGTGCACTAATCATGATGTCAGATCAGCATCTTGATGTGGCACACCTGTGAGGTGGGATGGATTATCTCAGCAAAGCAGAAGTGCTCACTATCACACATTTAGACTGATTTGTGAACAATGTTTGAGAGAAATGGTAATATTGTGTATCTGGAATGAATTTTAGATCTTTAAGTCCATCTCATGAAAAATGGGAGCAGAAACAAAGGTGTTGCCTTTATATTTTTGTTGAGTGTATAAGCTTTATCAAAAAAGAAAGTTTTATGCCTGGCCTTAAAATTAAACAGAGTGTCTGCCTCACGGACTAAAGCTGGAGCTGGTTCCACAGGAGAGGAGCCTGATAACTAAAAGATCTGCCTCCCATTCTACTTTTAGAAATCCTAGGAACTACAATTAAGCCTGCAGTCTGAGAGCGAAGTGCTCTGTTGGGAACATTTGAAACAATTAGATCTCTGATGTATGATGGAGCTTGATTATTAAGGGTTTTGTATGTAAGAAGAAGGATCTTAAATTCTATTCTGGATTTAACAGGGAGCCAATGAAGGGAAGCTAAAACAGGAGAAATGTGATCTCTCTTTTTAATATTCATCAGAACTCTTGCTGCCACATTTTGGATCAACTGAAGGCTTTTAATGGCATTTTGTGGACTACCTGATAGTAAAGAATTACAGTAGTCCAGCCTTGAGGTAACAAATGCATGGACTAGTTTCTCAGCATCACTCCTGGACAGGATGTTTCTAATTATAGCAATATTCCGGAGGTGAAAGAAAGACATCCTATTTATTATGGGATTTAAATGTCAAGTCTTTGTCAAAAATAACGCCGAGGTTCTTTACGTTATTACTGGGGGCCAATTTAATGCCATCCAGATGAAGGGATTAACTAATCAGTTTCTGTTTAAGAACTTCTGGTCCAAGGACAGCAACTTCTGTCTTGTCAGAATTTAAAAGCAAAATGTTTAGGGTCATCCATGTTTTTATGTCTTCCAGACATGCCTGTAATCTACCTAACTGACTGGGTTCATCAGGATTTATGGATAAATATTGTTGTGTATCATCGGCATAGCTGTGGAAATGTATCCCATGCTGTCTAATGATTCTACCAATTGGGAGCATATATATGGTGAACAGAATTGGTCCAAGCACAGAACCCTGTGGAACTCCACAAGTAACCCTTGAGAGTGAAGAAGATGTATCATTTAGATGAACAAACTGGAATCTATCAGACAAATATGATTTAAACCAGCCTAGTGCTGTTCCTTTGATCCCTGCAACATGTTCAAGCCATTCTAAGAGAATATTATGATTGACTGTGTCAAAAGCAGCACTGAGATCTAACAAAACCAGAACAGACACCAGTCCATTATCTGAGGCCATGAGAATATCATTAGTAACCTTCACCAGTGCTGTTTCAGTGCTATGATGAGCTCTAAAACCTGACTGAAACTCTTCAAACAGCTCGTTACTGTTTAGATGCTCACAGACTTGATTAGCAACAATTTTCTCAAGGACTTTGGATAAGAAAGGAAGGTTAGATATAGGTCTGTAATTCACTAAGTCATCTTGATCAAGGGAAGGTTTCTTTTTATTTTTTTATTTTTTTTAAACATGTCCTGTGTGGCAGTGTGGAGCTCAGAATTGGTGTCTGAGTACCAAGTAGAAAGAAGCCCAACAGATTTACTTTCACAAGCGGAGCAGTACAGCTTTTGCTATAGTCCTCCACTTGATATATGTTTGAAAATCTTTATTATGAATTATTGGGGTTTTTATTTCCTGATGTTATGGACACGGAGACAGACAATTAAGGAGAAGAAAGAAGGAAGATGAAGAAGAGAGGTAGGAAACAAAAAGTCAAGAGAGAGGGTGACTTGAAAATACAAGAGAGGAAGGGGAACAAAGAAAACACAGGAAGACATTGAAGTCTGCCTCCATACCCACCGGACGGCACAGAGAGGGGGAAAAACAAAACAAAACACGAAAAAGGAACATCGACAAAACAAACCAAACATTGTGAACTAAGAATTACACAACCACATCACACAAAAATAGATATAAAAATACAACAATGTCACAGGAAAACTCATGGTACCGATTAATCAAGCTCTAGTAATGATAACCTCAGCCCAAGAATATATCCTTAAACACCAGAGACCCCACATCTATGTATGTGTGTTAGCATGCTGGTGCATATAAGGTTTCTCCGTAAGAGTGTTCGATAGTTGGTGTGAGCAGGCATCAATCCGTCTCCCAGGAATCGATGCAGACATGAAGAAGATCGGAGCAAAGACTTCCAAAGGAGCCCCAGAGCCCCGGGCGGATCCGGGCGGGGCCGACCGCATCCCCCAAGAGTGGAGCAAAGGAGAACCCCAGGGGAACGTCCTGCGGCCACTACGCAGGGGCCCGGGGGGCAGCAGTGACGAGCCCACGGGCCCCGCCGGCAACCAGGCGCGCAATGGACCGGGAGAGCTGGGGCCCAGGGGCACCCCACCCCCCAGCAGGGACCCGACAAGGGACCTGCCGACGAGGGGCCCCCGGCACTGCAGGGGCCGCAGCCGGCCGCCACGCGCCACCACCACCCTAGGCATATCCCCACCGCCAACATCCCAGCGCCCCACCCCTGCCCTACGTCAGGGCGCCCCACCGATAGCCGCAGGGGACGGACAGCATCCCCAGGCCGGGCTCAGCCAGCATCTGGACACCAAGTTGTACCAGCTCCCGGGTCCTGATCCCGCACAACGCAGGGCGCCGAGACCAGGCATCCAACGAGGGCCAGGGCCAGTCCAACCTGCCAATGAACCGGCCACGCACGGTGCGCACAGAACAGGTGATCAGACGAGCAGAGACGCCGGATCCGCATCCCGCCGAGCCACCGAGCAGGCACCACCCAACAATTCCAAACCTGGCACCCCTAAAAGAGGTGCCCCAACCAATCAAAGGAAGACATCGGCCCAGCGCATTGGCCGACCGACACACTGCCCCCCCCAGGCCCGGCCAAGCACGCACCAGGTCCGAACCGGATTCACCACCGATGCACCGGCAGGAAGGGGGCCCCCGTCACCGGCGGGGAGTGACGGATGGGAAATAGGCCCCCCATTAAGTGTAAGGCCTGAGGTGCGCCAGGCGAGGGGCCAGACCAAGATCCAACCTGACAGGTAGACAAAGACATACAGACACAGTCATACGTTCCCTCCCTCTTAAACACATACATTCTCACTGACTCACCAAGACACCCAAAGAAATGACACTGTACCCTCACTCACACACCCCATACACACTTTATGCTCCCAGGTCCAGGTACCGATGCCCCAGTAGAGCCACCAGCCCCCGGACCCGGGAGATGGACCCCCTACCTTCTAGGACGGAGACAAGCAGACCGCCAAGGGCCCCACAGTGGCAAAGCAGCCCGACAGCCCAGGACCCCAACCAGACCGCCTGTTCCTCCTCCGGACCCCAAACCCTGATGGCCCGTAGCGAACAGGGGTGTGAAAAGACCCCTAGCCTCCATCCTCCCGCTCGAGTATGGTGTTGATGCGTGTTGTTATAATGTGCATTTTAAACAGAGGGGTGGGATGTGGGGAAAGCAGCCACACATCCCCCAACCCCCACCCCGAGCCCTCAGTGTCTATATGTGGTTTAACAGTGGGCACCGGCACCAGAGGTTAAGCTGATTGAACCGCTCCCCCTCTGGATGCCAAAAAGTGTGCCCACCCCAAAGTCCCTACATATGTGTCGCGTGAGAATGTTATAAGTGACATAGAAAGTACTCTTATATCAGATCTTCTGTTCCTTCTGTATCTCTGCTCTGTCTTCTCAAACCCCCAGACAGTCGTGGCAGATGGCCGCTCCTACTGAGCCTGGTTCTGTTGGAGGTTTCTTCCTGTTTAAGGGCAGTTTTTCCTCTCCACCGTCGCTATATGCTTGCTCAGTATGAGGGATTGCTGAAGGATTGCTGTGGTTGGAAAGTCTGCATCAACGGGGCCCAACCTCAGGCCAATGACTGACGCAATCTGCTGGGATTCCTTAAATAGGAAACTTTTTAACTGATTGGAATGTTTGTATAAATGTATTGAAATGACTTCTTGTTAAGTGCCTTAAGATGACATCTGTTGTGAATTGGCGCTACATAAATAAACTGAATTTAATTTAATTGAAATTGTTTTAGGATGCATGTTCATATGGTTCTGTGAAGTGACAGAGAGCATGTGTTGAGTTGGCGGCAGGTCATGTCTGGGCCTTCTGACTCTTCAGCCAGCGTAGCTCTGATGTGGACAGCATGCCCTCGTTTATTCTGTACATTATCCCTTTTTATGTGCAATGTTTTAAAATCTCTTTATTACATATAGGACATGCCTTTTCAGTGTACACTTGATGTTGTATACATGCTCCAGTCCATATGATTTATTTAACGTAGGGAAAGCTCCACATGATGACATCTATTTTTGGTGATTTTTGTATTCTAGTTGCTGTTTTAAGGCATCTTTGGATATTCTTGTTAAATGTGAATAGGCCACTTTAGTCTTTGAGTATGAGAGGGCCTTGGTAGTCTTCTTTTTGTGACTGTCTGCAGTGTTTGTATATATATTAATATATAAATGTACAGTATATACACTCATAACATGTTGGATATTCTTTATACAGTAGACTACTTGATTTCAACCTGCTTTCTCACAGATGTTGTATTTTGTGTCTTTGATACCGTATTTCAACAGTAGTTTGGAACGCCTGTAAACTGATGTTTCAGCTAATTCAAGACTGTATTAAGTGTTTTAACTGGATCATATTCCATAGTTGGCAGTGAGAAAACCCAGCAGGAGCACTCTTTATTCAAGAGGTTTTGATTGTTTCAAATCTTTGCTATTGTTCTGGCTTTGCAGTCATGTTGTTATTACAAAAAGAACTTAAAATGTGGGGTGTCTATTAGCAAAAACCTTTGGCTACTTGAAGCCAGATGGCAGCACATGGATTAATCTGCACTCTAGGCTTGTTTAAATAATGGATAAATTCAGGGTCACGTCCTATGATTGGCTGGACATCTCTTACATGTTTACATGCTGTAAGTAAAACATCTGCAGTTAAGATGTGTAGATTGTGAAAAACCTAAAAATCTAATAAGTTTCTCATAAATAAATAAAAACTTTCACTGGTGTGCTGATGTGTGTACTAATATGCATTACTGAAGAATGACCAAATCTTATTAGAAACAGATGAAAGATTTTTAAATCAAAATGTGAAACATGTATGTTGAGTTTAGTGATCAGCAGAAATAGCTTGAAGGGACAAAGTTCTAGAATCAGTTATGAAGGAGAAGGAGATGAACGTTGGATGAGGGTGGTCCAGAGTCCTGGACCATGTTGGATTTTAACATGTGTTCTGATGAGGCATAGAATAAAAGTGAATAATACAACCTCTAAGCGGGTAAAAAAGATATTTTATTTAAGCCCAGATTTCTGTATTAACAATTCTTTATTGGTCGGATGTGATTTTCTAATCTAAGAGAGGGAATGTGCTCATTTTAAAACAAGCTGAATCACATTTTCCAATTCAAAAATCCTTTCATCCTATAGTTTTTTATCTCCCTGTCAGACAGTTTTTCTTTTGCCTCCAGCAGCTCATTTTCTGTCTAGTCCTAGAGTTAGATCTACGGTCAAATCCATATATCTGAACTGGTAAATTGTTTTTATTCAGAAAATTATATTGGGCAGTGTGTACTTTCAATTGTGATATCAATGAAGAATCGAGCCAAAATAAAAACCCTACAAAACCTGAGAGAGGACTAGAGAAGCAACATCAATCATCCAGTTGATCATTCATCAATGTTTTGTGTATGTATATCCTGTTGATCCCAGGGCTTTAATTTGAAGCCTGTTTCTCGAAAAATGCTTACCCATTAAAAATTAGTATATTTCAGCAACCAAAAGGAGTATTTGAACCATTGTGGTGTCATTGTAAAGGTAACATTGAGTAGAATTGATAGATGTATCATTATGCATGTTATCTGTTACTGGTTAGGAGAAACTGAAGATAGAACACAGCAAAAATGTTGTTGTTTTTGCTCCGCCTAACAAAACAAACATGTTTTATATTGAAAAACTCTATGGATATTGCTTGAATGGCAGTGGTTACTCAATAAAATGTAAATACAACATGTGGACATTATCTCTGCAAAAGTTGATACTGATTATGTGAAGCAGGACAAAACTAGAGAGGTTTTAGTACAGGCAAGTCAGGCGAGGTGTCCAGTTTGGCACAAATAGTCCCATTTCTATTTTTGTCATGTAAAAGTTATATTTTTTATTTTAATGTCACATAGTGTTCAGTAGTCCTAAAATAAACACTTTTGGGTATTTTTGGAAAAAAAATCTGATAATAATGCAATGATGGATATATGTATATTTTTATCCTGTGCGCTGTGCGCCCTCTTGTGTAATGCGCATGCCTTGCCGGCTGGTAGTTTTATTTTACGCAAAGACCTACCCTCGCAGCGGATTGGTCTAATTTGATGAGCGATACCTTGTTGGATTCGTAGAAGCCAATAGAATAACGCCAAAACTTTCCAAACAAGATTGACGACACAGTCAGCCAACCAGAGAGCCGAGAACAGAGTACCAGGAAGTGCCAGCATTCTCAGCGAAAAGACGAAAAAAACACTTTCTAGGAGGAGGAATAGTAAGAGAAACGCCCGAAAAGTTCTGAATGGTGCATAAGT
The DNA here is from genome assembly GCA_963556495.2 of Valencia hispanica. NCBI lineage: Eukaryota > Metazoa > Chordata > Actinopteri > Cyprinodontiformes > Valenciidae > Valencia > Valencia hispanica. The sequence continues at coordinate 61,209,908 of OY747700.1, read as the reverse complement.
GATGGAAGTATCAGAAAATACTGTTTATTTGTCGAAGAAATCATCTTTAGACAAAACAGCAAAGGTAAGGCAAATTCTACTACTGCGATTCTGAAAAGCGATGTCCTGTTGTGTTATACTTTGGCTTATATCTCTACGGTGCTTTGGTGTAGCGTCTTTGCTGATGTATCCTTGGAATCGGCTGGTTCTCTGCTTTCATTTGAGGGGCTGCTTGTGAATTTAGGACAAAGGATTGCTGCGGTAGAGCCAGAAATGTGGCGGCTGGGTTGACAAAACTATGATGTTACAAGTTTGTTCGCAAATAGTTATTTACGTGGCATCTGAGTTGTGTTTGTGGTTGGTAAAAATAGTTTAGATAGCCTTGTAGCGCGTGGTCTTCTGTTTAATTTGATGTGCATTATGACTATTTTTTTCTGTCAGGTTGTGTTGTCTCAAGCCTGTTGAAAAAAAGTAATTCCCTAGGTCCCCCAATTGGGGGATCTAGGGTATATAGCCCATGTGTAGGATTCATCTGTAGGTAGTAGCTCTCTATCCACTGACTTCAGCTTCCTGCCTAAATTCTTCAATTCGATGTTGCTGGTGCACCTTTTCCTACCACACTTTTTCCTTCCATTCAACTTTCTATAAAAATGCTTGGATGCAGCACTCTCTGAATAACTTGGTTCGTTATCAATGACCTTTCGTGGCTTCTTTTCCTTGTGGAGGGTGTCAATGATTATCTTCAGGATCTCTGTCCAATCAGCAATCATCCCCACTTTATATGCTTTGTCTGTGTTTTACTGCTATTTTTATTTTACCCCTTAATCATGTAAAGCACCTTAAATTACCTTTTTACAAATAAAATTGCCTTGCCCATGATTGTGGCCTACTGACCCAGACTGAAGACATTTAGAGGCTCAGGAAACCTTTGAAGGTGTTTTAAATTAAAAACCTGGAAGGTTGTGACACTTTGAGTTTCCAATAATTATATTTTTCAAAATATTCTAGTTTGCTGTAACACTTAATTTTGAGTTTTTATTATCTGTAAGACATAGCTATCTAAATTAAAAGAAATAAAGGCTTGAAATATATTACTCCGTGTACGGTGGGGTAAAAACTTATTTGGAAGCCACTATCATGGAAAGAAGATATTTTCTTCCTTCCATAAGGATGAGGCTGGAGTCTGGATTGGCGTTTCTCATATTTTATTACGGCCAGTCTTGTACATGAGCCCGTCTGGGCCAACGCTCGTGCTCTCTCGCACCCCAGATCATGTCTGCCCTCTGCAAGCAGTTTCTGTCTTCAGTCCCCACAATGTTATGTCTATATTGCAAAGTTCACCAAACACTTCTCACTGTAGTTAGATCACATAAGTGAAAGGCCTCTTCAATATCTCTAATGATCTCTTATTATGCCATATTTCCTAGATGCCTTTACTAATGTGTAATTAATCAATTGACATAACCTTGAAATATTGCTGTAATAGTCCCATCTTTTTCTTTCACTACAGTAATGCCCAAGATGATTTCAAGATGTTGATACAATTTTAAAATTGGTGCAAAGAGAGCTGACAAAAGCAATACAATGATCAGACATGAATCATGCTGGTCATGGAATTAGCTCAAATTAACCAGGGATCATACATTCAGATGAGTTTGTTGAGACATAACTTGTTGTCAGAAACGAAAAACCCACCAGGGGTCTTATTGTGCCATTTTGTGTTTCTTTTGTTCACCGCTGCATTCATTTTGGTGGTAAAATATGTTTTTGATGACTTCCCTACCCCTTCTGGATGGCCACATTTCGTCTCGTCATCTCTCAACGGTCTAGAAAAAATCTAACAGAGAGAGATGTTATGTTGCGTCTTTGAGCACGTCTCAGTGAGATATTAAATCTGGACTTCGTGTTGAACTGTGCATGCTTCCCTGGGTTGTTGATTGTTACTAATCGTTGTGAACTCCAAGGTCCATCTCTGGCTCACCTCCTGATGACACACGGCCAATGGATGCACTTTTTAACTACATTTTAGACATTAAATCCTGGATGGCAGAAAACTTTCTCCAACTCAACCAGGACAAAACTGAAGTTTTAGTCATTGGTCCTGAGGCTCAGAGAGAGAAGCTTTTACCAAAACTACAATCACTGTCTTTTAATCCTTCTCTACAAGTGAAGAACTTGAGCGTGATTTTTGACTCTGAGCTGACTTTTATTCCTCACATAAAAAATATTACAAAAATAGGTTTTTATCAACTAAAGAACATCGCCAGAGTCCGCCCCATTCTCTCTCTGGCCAATACGGAGACGCTGATGCTTTTATCACCAGGATTGATTACTGTAATGCCCTGCTTTCTGGTCTTCCCCAAAAGTATATCTCAGGTTTACAGCTTTTACAAAATTCAGCAGCACGTGTCCTGACTAAGACCAGGAGGCGGGAGCACATTACACCTGTCTTAGAATTGCATTGGCTCCCCGTATGTTTTAGGATCGATTTTAAGATTCTTTTAATAATTTTTAAGTGTCTTAATAGTCTTGGGCCTTCTTATCTTTCAGAATTGCTTTTACCATATAAACCAGAGGCGTCTTTCTGTTATTATGGCCCTCACCTCTGGAACAGGCTGCCAGAGAACCTCAGGGCCGCAGAGAACGTTCATATTTTTAAGAGCAGGCTCAAGACTCACCTAACATAGCTTTTAACTGATTATTATTTATTAAATCTGTTTAATTACTCTGCATGTTTTGATTGGATTTCTTTTTAGCTTTTAGCTGGCTATTTATCAATTATTGTTTATCTGCTTTGTAGTTTTATTTGATCATATCTTATAATTGTTTTAATTTTAATATTTTAACTTATTTTAGTTTTCCTTCCAGTGTTTCCTCTGTGGGAGCCCTCTGCCTCGGGGGCGGTGGTCGGCTGTGGCTGCCTTGGTGCTCTCCAGGTGGTGCTTGGGTGGAGGTGGGGGTACCAGCCCTCCCTCCTCTGGGCTCCCTGGGTCAGTGCCTTGGCTGCTGCTGTTGATCTGCTGCTGCCGATGTAGATGGCTCCCATGATGACGTTTCCTGGCTCATCTGTACTCAGCCCGTTTGTCTATTGTTGCTTTTATGTGTGTGCGTGCATGGGAGATGGGGAGTTATAGTTGTGGTGATGTTTTTTACTTTTGGGTTTGGGGAAAGAGAGGGGGATTGTGGGTCATTTTTAATCTGTAAAGCACTTTGAGAAACTTTGTTGTGGTTTGAAAAGCGCTTTATAATTAAAGTTTGATTTGATTTGGTCCTCCTCAGCCTCTGCGTCCCCTCGGAAGGGAAGATATCATCAATCAGGAGGCCCCTTATGTGATCTTGAAGCTGAGTTATTAAGTGTTAGAGCATGTTTTTATCCAAACATATGTGAGCTAATTGAAAGGATTAGTTAGTTGATTATTAGTAAGGGTTATAGGTTAGGTTAGAGATTAGCAGACGTGAGAGTTTGGTTCAGATTACCTTGATGCAGCTGCTGCATCAAGCAATCCTAAACGAACTCTACAAACTCAGGTTAACAAGCCAAGCTTAATTAACTGGGCCTAAACTGGAAGTTGTGGCTGTAGCCCAGGAGAAATCAATCAATAGGAGATCAAATCCATGTTAAAACAATCATCCTTGAAGAAAGTCTTTAGTTTTTATGCCCGAAAACCCAAAGATCCCTTAATCCAAAAATCTGAGTTCTCCAACCCTTTAATCTGATTTAACTGTGTGTTGAGTTGAATTGAATTTTAATCCTTATTCTTATATTGCTGTAACACCACCGATTGTGCAAGTTGTTGCACATAAAAAGATGAGAGGTCTTTAATCTTCATAGGTATACTTCAACTGTGAGAAACGGAATAAAAAAATCCAGGAATTGTATGATTTTAAAAGAATTTATTTGTATAATGGTGCAGAAAATAAGTATTTGGTCAATAACAAAAGTTCCCCTCAATACTTTGTAATGTAACCTTGGTTGGTAATGACAGAGGTCAAAGGTTTCCTCTAGGTCTTTACCAGGTTCTTACACACTGTAGCTGGTATTTTGGCCCATTCTTCCATGCAGGTCTTCTGTAGAACTGTGATTTTTGGGGTTGTCGCTGGGCAACACAGACTTTCAACTCCCTCCACAGATTCTCTATTGGTTTGAGGTCTGGAGACTGGCCAGGCCACTCCAGAACCTTGAGATGCTTTTTACGTAGCCAGTTCTTCGTTGTTTGAGCGCTGCAGGATTTTAATGCATGACAACGTAGTGTGTTACTAATAGTAAGGCAAGGCAATCCATTACATGATTTGGTGATAAAGAAAAACGTAGAATATAACATTAGAAATTGAAAGCAGCAATTTAGCAGGAAACACACATGATACACAATAAAGCATGAAAAACAGCAATAAAGCATGAACACATGTGATACAAATGACATTAATTGTTTACTCAAAGGCAATTTTAAACAAATGAGTTTTTAGTTCTTTAGTTACTTTTCACAACTACGCAAAGACGGTTTGCAAAAATAATCAACAAAACATTAGAAAAAAAAAGTAAAATAGGTTTGTATAGTAACAGTAGATCTTCAACATACTTTGGTACTAAGCCATTCAATGATTTATAAACTAGTCAAAGTATTTAGAAGTCTATTCTCTGACTTTGTAAGGACTTTAGAACTGGGGTGATGTGCTCTACTTTACTGATTCTAGTGAGGAACACGAGCAGCAGCATTCTGGATCAGCTGCAGCTGTCTCATTGACTTTTAGGCAGACCCGTGAGGACGCTGTTGCAGTAACTAAAGATAAATGCATGGATGAGTTTTTCGAGATCCTGTTGCAACATCAGTCCTTTAATCCTAGAAATGTTCTTCTGTACCAAAGAGTCTGACCCAGCTCTCCAGTCGTTCCAATAATATATCATGGTCAACAGTGTCAAATACTGCACTGAGATCCAACAGAACCAGCACTGGGGTTCTACCACAGTCTGTATTTATGCGAATGTCATTAAAAACTTTCACGAAGGCAGTCTCGGTGCTGTGGTGAGCACGGAAACCCGACTGAAACATATCAAAACGCTTGGTCATTGTTAGGAAGGTTTTTTAACTGTTGAAACAGCTTTTTAAATAATCTTACTAATAAAAGGAAGATTAAAGATTGGCCTGTAGTTCTGCGTTAACGTGTTGTCCAGGTTGTTCTTCTTTAATAGGGGTTTAATAACTGCTGTTTTTAAAGCCTGAGGGAAGACACCTGATAGGAGGGATGAGTTCACTATTTTAATCAGATCAGATTTAATGACTGGGGAAACTTGGGTAGGAAATTTTCTCTACATTGGAGTTGAGTGGTGACGACATTGGTAGTGTGTTTGGTACATATGTACAGATCAGTCCTCTAATTTTCAAAATGTTTCAGTAAAAAAGCTGGCAGATTAATTGGTAGAGTTTAGTTCAGGGTCTACTGTCGCAGGAGGAGTAGTTAGTCTCTCAACTGTTGCAAGTAAAGTCTGTGCAATATAAAACTTTTTTTTTTTATGATTTCGGAAAAGACCGATTCCCTTGTGTCTTTCAAAATGAAGTGATATCTGTTTAGTTCGTCTCTGTAGATCTTATAGTGAACCTGAAGTTCAGTTTTACACCATTCTTTCTCGGCTTGACGACACTCTCTTTTTTCACTATGTACCAGTGGATCACTAATCCACAGAGACTTCTTTCTATCTGAGACTATTTTGACTTTGATTGGAGCAATGGTATTAATGATTGAACTTTTGGAGAGAAAATTATCTACCAGCTTGTATACAAAGTTTGTGTTGGAGGAAGATATAGATAGATATATTTAAACCTTTGCTGATAATTAAATCCAGAGTGTGTCCTCGATTGTGTGTTGGTTGTTTGACACGCTGGGTCAGACCGAAGCTATGAAGAGTGTCATTTAATGTTTTAGCTCGTCTATCTTTGGGGTTGTCAAATCAAATCAAACTTTATTTATAAAGCGCTTTTCAAACCGTAACAAAGCTTCTCAAAGTGCTTTACAGATTAAAAATTATCCACAACAACCCCCCCCCCCCATGGATGCACACACATTAAAGCAACAATAAACAAAAGCAGAACGGGCGGAGTACAGATGAACCAGGAAACGTCATCATGGGAGCCATCTACATCGGCAGCAGCAGATCAACAGCAGCAGCCAAGGCACTGACCCAGGGAGCCCAGAGGAGGGAGGGCTGGTACCCCCACCTCCACCCTAGCACCACCTGGAGAGCACCAAGGCAGCCACAGCCGACCACCGCCCCCGAGGCAGAGCGCTCCCACAGAGGAAACACTGGAAGGAAAACTAAAATAAGTTAAAATATTAAAATTAAAACAATTATAAGATATGATCAAATAAAAATGCAAAGCAGATAAACAATAATTGATAAATAGCCAGCTAAAAGCTAAACTAAAAAGAATTAAATCAAATAAAACATGCAGAGCAAATAAACAGATATGGATGTTGAAATCCCCCCACAACGATTAGTTGCTCATAGTCCATACATATTATAGAAAGAAGGTCACTAAAATCATTGAAGAAATTGGAGTTAGGTTTAGGTGGTTTGTATAAAGTTAAAAATAAAGCTTTGTTAGGATATTGTATGGGTACGTATTCAAAAGAGTCAAACCTGCCCAGGAGTACTTTTTAAAATGTTATTAAGTAATGACGGTGTAGATTCTATCAGTGCAGACAATTAATTATTCTTGTCTAACCAAGTTTCTGACAGGAATATGGCATTTAGATTGCACCCACTGATGAAGTCATTAATAAGAAAAGACTTACCTGACAGAGCTCTAATGTTTAATGATGCTAATTTGAGAGGTTTGGTGATTAATTGCCCATTCTTTTGATAGGTGAGAAGTTTGTTAGTTGGCCTAATATGGCATGGTTTGGCTTTGGTTTTAATTATATGGTTTCTTCTGGTTATAAGTACAGGAATGCTACTTTCAGGCTGGCCAGACTCAACCTGGTGAATGATGGGTCTAGAGTTGATGTCTGGTTCCCTTCTATGTCAAATGTCTATTATTACCAGTGGTGGTAGAGAAGATAAGCCTGTAGTATCAGTCCCAGGGGCTCGGTTTAGAACAACCTTGGTGTTAGCTGGGTTCCAAGTCTAACTTTAGCATTCAGCTTGTCAGGAAAAGTTTTGAAGGGAGAAGGTGACAACAAAGAAGTTTGCCAGGGCAGTCATTTGCCCCAGTGGAGTCTGTGCTGGGACTTCATGTACTGGCCTTGTTAGTTGTGCTGGAGGAGATACTTCATGCACCGGCCTTATCTTTGCTTGTGCAGGGAGTACTTCTCCTCCCTCCGTGAGCTGTGTGTCTGTCCTTGAATCCAGGGCTTTCTGATTTAGATTGCAAAACAAATTTTAATGTCAGAAGTTTCTGTCCGCTTCTGTTCAAATAGCGTGCTTTTCTTGTGAATAAATGCTGTGCCCCACAAAATATCTTGAAATTGTTTATAAGTCTCATTGAAAGGTAAGCACAGATGGTTTTTCAGGAATCTGTGGAGCATAATGAGTCTGCTGAATATTGTGTCATTCCCTGTGGGCAATGGTCTGTTGATAAAATGTCTATTTTTAGTCTTTCTAGTTTCCGTAACAAGTCTAAGAAGTCCCTCTTTAGAATGTCTGACTGCTTTCTGGCAATATTAATAGATACTGCATGTAGAACAAGCTTTTCCAGTTGAGGGTGTTGATCTATGATTGTCAGGATTTTTTCTGATATTTCTCTCACTGTATTTTTGGAGCAGCTATACAGTATAGTGTTCTGGCTATAAAACTGTTCGATCCCATTAACTGATCCGTTGTGTATGATGAGAACTGGAGGGAATTCTTACTTTCTTATGTGTCCGCTTCATGTGGCTGCATTTCTCCTGGTGACCTAGACTGGTCCCAGGGGCTGCATGTGCATTTTTTAGCGGGATTCCGGGGGGAGTAATATCTCTTGTATTGGGCTGGAATTTCTTTTGTTTTTTCTTCCTCAGAACAGAAAAAGCAGATTTAGATTCAATGGGGAGCTTCTTTTGTTTTTTCTTCTTTAGAACAGAGGAAGCAGTTGTAGATTCAGTGTGATTTAAAGCCGGCCAGTGTTCATCAAACTATGAGTGTGGTGTTCTACCCGTTAAGCACCTTTTGGCTGAGGGAGTAGCGTTTTTCTGTGGCTTCTGTGCGAGACTGTTGGACCGAGGTAACACCAGACTGCCAGGTTCTTCCTTTCTACATATAGTCATCGGTAAAGTTGTTTCATTTACATATCCAGTGTTTAAATCAATATTAAATTCAAGATGGCGTAACTTTGTCTCCATTGCTTCCTTTCTCTGGAGCAGTTTCTGAAAGACTTCAGCTGAGCAAAATGCCACTTTGGTAACCCGCAGTCCTTCAAAAAATAATCCAAAAGAAGAAATCTGGTCTAATACTGTAACTGCAAAACCTGGGTGTATAAAGTAACTAAGAAAAGGCTAAGAAAAGAAAATAAGAAAAGAGAGGCGAGAGATCGGGAGAGGCTGCTCCTCTGTCAGCAGCTCAGAGGTATGTCAATTGGATTCTTCTTCAGCCTCTTCTTTTTCTTTGAAGTAGTCCAAAGTATTTCGCCCACCAACCCACGATGTCTTGAGTTGATGTCAGCCACCCACCATCCCCACTATAAACAGGACCAAAATCGCCTTGAAGCCGTACCAAAGTCGTTCTCAATGGCATCACCAAACTCCTCCCACACCTGAGTTTTTGCCTCAGCAACCAGCCGAGCCACACTCCACTTGGCCTGTCAGTACCTTTTATAAAAAGCGCTTTATAAATACAGCTTGATTTGATTTGATTTGATTTGAGTACCTATCAGCTGCTTCTGAGTTTCCACAGGCAAAACAGACCCAATAGGATCCCTTCTTCAACTTGACAGCATCCCCCACCAGCAGGTTCGAGGTTTGCCACCGCAATAGGCACCAACCACCTAGCAGCCACAGCTACAGTCAGCTGCCTCAACAATGGAGACAGACAGACTCAAAGTCCCCCGCCTCCCCCGGGACATGTTCAAAGCTCTGCCAGAGGCGAGTGTTTAAGCTCCTTCTGCCAGGAGACTCTGCCAGATGTTTCCAGCAGACCCTCACAACACGTTTGGGTCTGCCAGGTTTGACCGGCATCTTCCCCCCCATCAGAGCAAACCCACCACCTGGTAGTGGACAGCTCTGCCCCTCTATTTACCCAAATGTCGAGAGAGAGAGAGAGAGAGAGAGAGAGAGAGAGAGAGAGAGAGAGAGAGAGAGAGAGAGAGAGAGAGAGAGAGAGAGAGAGAGAGAGAGAGAGAGAGAGAGAGAGAGAGAGAGAGAGAGAGAGAGAGAGAGAGAGAGAGAGAGAGAGAGATGCTTTCAGCAGTGTATGAATGTGAGAGTGAATGAATGGAGTTGTAAAGCGCTTTGAGAGTCTTGAAAAGCGCTATATAAATGCAAGCCATTATTATTATTAAAACAGAAAGTCAATACAACAGGCACATCTACAGGTGGAGGGATACATTATATGCTGCACCATTTACATCCCAAGACAGAGCAGTTATGACACTAATAAACTCAGCAAAAAAAGAAACGTCCCTTTTTCAGGACTGTGTATTTCAGCAATAATGTAAAAATCCAAATAACTTTACAGATCTTCATTGTAAAGGGTTTAAACAATGTTTTCCATGCATGTTCAATTAACCATAATCAATTAATAAACATGCACCTGTGGAATGGTCGTTAAGACCATAACAGCTTACAGAAAGTAGGTATTTAAGGTCACAGTTCTAAAAACGCAGGACACTAAAGAGACTTGTCTACCGACTGTGAAAAACACCCAAAGAAAGATGCCCAGGGTCCCGGCTCATTTGCGTGAACGTGCATTAGGCATGCTGCAGGGAGGCATGAGGACTGCTGATGTGGCTAGGGCAATAAATTGCCATGTCCGCACTATGAGAAGCCTAAGACAGCGCTACAGGGAGACAGGAAGGACAGCTGATCATCCTCGCAGTGGAAGACCACGTGTAACAACACCTGCACAGGATCGGTACATCCGAATATCACACCTGCGTGACAGGTACAGGATGGCCACAACAACTGCCCGAGTCACACCAGGAACACACAATCCCTCCATCAGTGCTCAGACTGTCCGCAATAGGCTGAGAGAGGCTGGACTGAGGGCTTGTAGGCCTGTTGTAAGGCAGGTCCTTACCAGACATCACCAGCAACACGCCGCCTATGGGCACAAACCCACCTTCGCTGGACCAGACAGGAGTGGCAAAAAGTGCTCTTCACTGATGAGTCACGGTTTTGTCTCACCAGGGGTGATGGACGGATTCGTGTTTATTGTCGAAGGAATGAGCGTTACACCGAGGCCTGTACCCTGGAGCGGGATGGATTTGGAGGTGGGGGGGTCCGTCATGGTCTGGGCCGGTATATCACATCACCATCGGACTGAGCTTGTTGTAATTGCAGGCAATCTCAATGCCTTGCGGTACAGGGAAGACATCCTCCTCCCTCATGTGGTACCCTTTATGCATGCTCATCCGGACAGGATCCTGAGCCTCCCTTCATTCAAGGACACATTATTCCATTTCTGTTAGTCACATGTCTGTGAAACATTTTTAGTTTATGTCTTATGGTGTCGACTCTTCAGTGTTCATACAAATATTTACACACATTAAGTTTACTGAAAGTAAAAACAGTTGAAAGTCAGAGGACGTTTCCTATTTTGCTGAGCAGCCAGCCAATTACCGACAAGAAATTCGCACATAGCAAAAATAATTTATCCAATCAGCGTCGTTGATTCGGACGCATGAAGGGGCGATAGAGAAATCGCCCCAAGGCTGGTGTGAGGGCGGGCAAGATATCTTTTGGTGACATTGGAATTGTGATTTCTCTGCCACAAGGGGGGGCTGCTGTAAGCTTTGTGTGTAAAATTTTATGTGTAAACCTAATAAGTTATTTGTTTCCAGTTTGGTTCTAAACTTGTTTGTGCAATATTGTATTTATGTTTAAAATAAGAATGCCTCAAGTTGTTAATATTGGCAGTAAAATAATCAGTATTTCACATAGTACTGGTATCCAGCCGTTTATGTTAAATTGTTTTGGGATGATCATTGAAAATGACTTGATAAGCTATATGCACAGCTCCACTACTTCCTGAACTAAGTACAGCCCTTTTACTTCCTGTCTGTATTGGACAAACTGATCAATCCAGGTGTATCTGACCTCAGTAGTCACAACAACAATGGTCAGACACACCTGGATCAGTTTGTCCAATGATGTAAGACAGGAAATAAAAGAGCTGTACTTAGTTCAGGAAATAGTGGAGTTGTGCACAAAGCACAAGTTTGATTTAAAACAAGAAAAAAAAAGCACAGCCCCACCAAGAATATTTTTCACCAGCCACCACTTGAATATATATATGGTTATGATCAGACAGTGTATGTATTCCAATAGAGCATGCTTTGACTCTATCTACTACCTCTCTAGACACTAGAATGAAGTCAATTCTTGATAGGGATAGGTGAGGATGGGAGTAAAAAGTGTAGAGATTGATCAACATTAGCATCTTGAACACAGTTGAAGTCTCCTCCAAATACTGTGAAGGTGGCTAAACATGAAGATGCTGCTGCGAGCAATCCAGAAAAAAAGAGGGCTCGAATGCGTTAGGACCATAGACGGAGCCAATAAGAATGCGCTCCCCATAAAGGAAACCTGTGATAATAACAAATCGTCCCTCATCATCCTTAGAAACCTCTTCTAGGGTAAGCGGTAGGTTCTTATGAATGAGAATGGCTACTCCTCTGCTATGTGAATTGAAGGACGAATAGAAGACCTGGCCTATCCAGTTTCTCCTTAATTTAATATGTTCTAAAGCTGTCAAATGTGTTTCTTGTTGAAGAGCGATTTGTGCATTCTCTCTCTTCAGGAAAGGGATAATCTTCTGTCTTTTACAACATGGCCGACCCCCTTGAGATTTAAAGAAACAATCTTAATGTCACTCATGGATATTAAATGAAGATAAAATACAGCAATAATGCAAGGGATAAATAAGGTCCGGATTGTGAGCAATGAAAATATACATATATATTTGGTAGGGTATAATGGTGATGAGGAGGTAGTCTTACATGTCAGAGCGCTGTGAACAAAAAATCTGCATCTGAACGATGGGCATTGAACACTGAAACAAACCGCAACATGCCAAATAATAAACGAAAACACAGCCACAGCCAGATTTGTGTAGCAATTACAAGTAGTTGTATGAGTCTGAAAGCGTAGGAAACACAGAAGAAGAGCAACAGCCTCAATCTCTTCAAGAAACTCCCGCCTCCACGACCCAGATAAATTCAAATCACATTAAAGCCCGAAAATAAAAAGTAAAGAAGGATAATGTCAGTTGCCTTAATGACGCTCTAGCCACAGCTCCGAATTTACATAGCCGCCCCAAAATAATAATAATAAAAAATAAAGATGAAGTTCAGACCAAGCATTATTCACCTTTTAAAGCTTTTGGGTTAACATCCCAGCCTGTAAAGCCCTGATTTATCATATAAGTGTAATGTGACTGTATGAGCCAAACATTGTTTTAGCTTAACATGTGTTGTAACTACTAATAATAAATATTTGTTGTCTGGTTTTCTGAGCATCAATAATTATAATCAATAATTTAATATTAATATAATTATTGATGACGTTCGAGTTTAACCTGTTTATTAAAGATTTCGGGGCACCAATCTCATAAATGAGATAATTTTAATTAAACCAGACTGTCAGTCTCTCTGAAAAGGCGTAGAGTTCGTCCGCTGGGTTAAAACAAACTTCCCAGCACACACTGAAATAGCACAGGAAACTTCTCGTTACTTAAGGGAATTTATTAATGAAATAGGTCAACCTTACAGATTACATTTCATTCATAATTTCCATCTATTCTACCGCATGCGAAAATATAGAACAAAGTTAACGTCGAGGGAAGGGGGCGTGTGTGTGCGGCTGTGTGTGCGCCTGTGTATGCGGCTGTGTGTGTGTGTGTGTGTGTGCAGCGAGCGAATGAGGGGGGTTCAGTTTAGCTCACTCAATGCGATAAATAACTCAAGTCTTATCAGTTGGCGCGATCGGTTCACAAAGGAAGACAAAGGAAGACCGCATGGCAATTCAACAAAACGCTAGTTTCATTAGCAATGGTGGCTTGGACAAAGGAAACGAGGGCGACGGAGAACGGGGATCAACTGAGGCCACGCGACCTGTCTAAACAGACACGCGCCGACCGCAGCAGACAATAAACAAACAAAGAAATAATACAATATAATATACTGCTTCTGGTTGCAACCAAAGTAACATAATAAAACACAAAAAGCATGCATATTCAGGGTCAGTGTACGGCGACAGACGACCAAGAATAACAGTGGTTAACCAGTTGACAAACTTATTTTAACCAACAGAAAACGGATATTAACCGCCAAGACTTTCTCCTCTACCCAGACCGAGAGAAATAAATCAGTTTAATCCTACTTGGTGGGGGCAGCTTTCCACAGTCTACGACGAAGAACGTAGAAAGTGTCCAGTTTAAAGGAGCGGTTTTGCGCAAAACCGAGGTCGGAAAAGCGGACGTCCGACTTTTAGGCGCTGAGGGACACAGGCCTGTTTTCAATAGAGCTCAGATGGCCAGTGGACTCCCTGGTTGCCCGTACAGGAAAGTCCGTTTGATCGGCCGATTCACTTCGAAGTTTAAAAGGGAAGTTCTTCCTGGTCCAGCAGGTTTGAACGGAAAAAGGGGAAAATGCTAGCAGTGGATTAAAGCGTCTCCGCACAGGCACCGCTCTGGGACCAAAAGAGACGAAGATTTCAATATTCGCGCTGCTTTTATCAACTCTGTGATGTCATCACTGGCCACAGACCAATGAGACTGGGTCGAGGGCAGCGCAATGGGTGCTGGGAGATGCAGTTTGTTCAGTGGAAGGATGCTGGGAGATCCAGTTTGTTCAGTAAAGGCCATAACCTCAACACATGCACAGCTAAATTTAGATTTTAATACAACAGTTTCAAACTAAAATTAACAAGTGACATTTCATCCCATGATATACTGTGTGTATTTACCTAATATTAATGTCGCACAGTTCACGGGAGTCCATCCACAAACGCCTGCGCATCATTGGAAAGCATGTTTCTCACCATTGCAGGTGAAGGTCAGGACGGCGGGGAACCGCATGAAGAAGCAGATGTTCAGTTCAATCAGACGCCTTGTTGAAGCCGTGCTGCTTCTCCTTCACTACAGCCGAGAAATCCTGCTGAATGTACAGCCTCTGTCCCTCATGTGTCAGTTGCCGTCTCTCTCTCAGTGCAGCCATGATCCGGTGTTTATCCACAGAGTTGTGCAGCTTGATGATGACAGGTCTGGGGCGGTCGCCGCGAGCAGGTCCGAGCCCTCTGTGCGCCCGGTCAATTTTAACTATGCCTCGTTTAGTATCCAAGTTCAGTAATTTCGGCAACCAGCGTTCAAAGAACGCAACAGGTTGCTCACCTTCAGCTCCTTCCTTTAAGCCAACAGCCCTGATATTGTCTCGTCCTGTTCTCCATGTCGTCTGTTTTTTTGATGAGAGTTTGAAGCTTCTTCTCTGCTTCCCGGAGCTTGTTTTCAGTGGTAGCTAGCATGACCTCCAGAGTGGCCACTCGGGCCTCAGCTTCGTCCAGTCTTTTACTGTTGCCTTCCACCCAGGATGTCATAACTTCCAGTGCATTCGTAAAATTGGCCAGCTTCTCCTCTAATAACTTCCCGATGCTCTCCGTATTTTCCTGAGGTAGCTGTGAGGAGTAGCCACTACCACCTGAGCCACCATCTTGCGCCTCGATATTCGGTCGGCCCTTCTTTGTTCTTTGAGATTTACTTGGATTTTCAGACAGACCCAATCCACTTTCCTAGCTTGAGATTGTTAGAAAGCTTAGCGTGGTCAGAACAATACAGAAATACGAGTCTGTGGTGGGTAAATTACAGTCAACTGGAGCGGGAGCTCAGTGCCAGTCCAACCTCTCAGCTCAGTGACGTCATTCCAACCCTTCTTCCTGTTTTGAAGCTGTCGAGAATGCGCAAGCAGTATCAATTGACGTCACACCAGTAGGACAGCAAGGGAAATTCGGGACCGAACTGCAGCACATTTTGCAGCACACAGCCAGTTTAAGACAATTGAACAATACGTGAGTGGGCTTATTCTTTTGGGTTTATAACACTTCATCACCCAGCAGCATTAAAAACGGGACATGCATGTTTTTTTATTTACAAATCCTGCCCCATGTTCCTTTAAATCACGGCTAAAAACCCATCTGTTTAATGCTGCCTTGAGTAATGTTTTCATGAATCATATGTTTTGTGTGTGATTCATGCTTTATTGCTGTTTTTACTTGATCCTAAATTCATGTAATGTTTTTAAGAAATGAACAAGCCAAGGCAATATTATTTATATAGCACATTTTCAACAACAAGGTAATTCAAGGTGCTTTACATGATTAGTGGATAAAGTAAAAATAGGAATAAAACACAGACAAACCATATGACACTTATAATTATAATGATACATTTTATTTATAATGCACTTTAGATTTAACTGAAATCTCAAAGTGCTAAAAGTACTTAAAGAAGGAGCAACAGAGTGCTGCTGTCTGGGAGTCTTACTCCCCTCTTGTGGACCTAGGGACGCATTGGCTGGGCGTAAACACTTGATTGTTATTCGAACTCCAACTCGCTATAGAGTTGTGGCCAAGACTCAGCTGCTTTTATACCCCACAGCAGCAGTGCAACTGACATCACAAATACTGGCCAACGTCAAAACATAGCAAATAGTGATGGCTGGTTCAAATTCAACTGTAGTATAGACTTTCGACCTGAAGAGGGCAACACACTGACGGTTTTAAGCAGAAAATGTATATTTTGAATAAGATCCACATAAATACCAAAATAATGACTATACATGTAGACGCCACTATTAAACACTCATTTATACGGTTTATCAGCAAAAAAAAAGTTAATTTGGGGGTGAGGAGGAACAGGCGGTCTGGCCGGGGCTGCTCCGCTACTGTGGGGGCTTTGACAGTCTGCTTTTCTCCATCCTGGAATGAAGGGCACCACCTCCTAGGTCCAGACGGTGGTTGCCTTGCTGGAGTATCGATACCTGGACCTGGGAGAATAGAGTCTGTATGGGGAAAGTGAAGTCAGCATCTCCATAACGCTCGTCTGCAGAAGGAAGCATGAAGTTCTCCAAAATGTCATGGTAGCGTTGACTCTGGACTTAAAACTGCAGTAGGTAACTTGGATAAAAGTAACTTTTTGTGATATTTCCTAAAACTGTCCATATGTCCTGAAAGTAGGAAATGAGATTTGTTATCTGTTAAAAAAAGCAGTTCAATTGGTCACGCCTACAGCCCCTACTGCGATTTGCAAGAATCCACAGCGCCCGGTAGAAAACAGCCAATCAGAGCCAGAGCAGCGTCTGATGGAGTGTCTGACATCTGTCTATCACTCCTCACACACACACCGCGACCCGCGCCCTTCGCTCCGCTCTGCAACTGGCTGCCTGTGCCGCCGCTGCCAACAACAGCATATACGGCTAAGATAACAAAAAAGAAGATGACAGAGGAGGACAAAAAAGTGAAGAAGAAAGAAGTTGACGGAGCCCAAGATAAAACGAGGGTAAATATTGGCGTAGCCTTTGAGAGGTGGAGGGAGCTACGGGACCTGAAAGCGTTTAAAACCGATTCTGAGTTGGCAATGTTTCTGCTTGACAGGTTATTACCCTTGCTTGATTAATATTTGTTTTGTTTTTTTGTTGGTGGTATTACAGAAAGCCTCCGCAGCGCGTGCGATCATCCGTGCACTCACAGCTAATGTTGTCATATGCGGTTTACTGTTAGAAAATATTCATGAAAGTTTGTTTTCTAAGTCTCGTCAGCTGATTATCTTTGGCAGTTGTTACGCCAGTAGCGTAGCAGAAGGAGGGAGGAGGGCATTGGAGGCGGGGCTTGAGTGCATCGGAGAGGGAGGGGGAGTGATGTGAAGCTTGTTTGGGTCTGCTCTCCTCTCAGAGTTACCTACTGCAGCTTTAATAAAGCTCAGTAGACCAACACCAGCAGATGACCCCAAATCAACACAGACTCTGGAAACTTCACACTGGAATTCAAGCATCTTGACGTCAAGTCGGCGCAGGATATACCATATATGGACATCGCAGACTTATGCTGCAGGAAGCCCGCCCTGCTCCTCTCCCCCTCATATTCAGTCGAGCGCTGCCATTACTGAATTCCGATTCGAAGTACGAACACGAGCTCCGTTTGGAAAAAGGGGTCATTCCAACAATCAGAGACTTGCCTGCAATTGAAACGGTAAGGCTGTGTTTTTATTGCTCTGCTGTGAGTAACAAACAGCAGCTAACTGCTAATGTTGCTATTGTATGCTAGCGCGAGTAGTAGCTTCAGGACAACATGGGTAATGGCTAGAATGCAGTTACAATTGAAGTTGCACTAACTGAGCAAGACAGTCAGAGTAACCCCCCTCCTTCCTGCCACCAATCAACGCGCCCCTCATTTGCATTATTACAATGACCGTCCATGACAGCCAAAATATTGCAGTGGATTTTGTGAGACAATAATTGCCTTCAGAAATAAGGGTCAGAGGAGCTCTGTGTTAATGTTTTTTCTCTTTTTTTCAACTTTTCTTTTTTAGAAGGGCCTGAGAGACTATAATAGAGCATGGATATCCAAGGTAATACTAGGTTATGACTTCTTTAAAGGCACAAGAACTCTTTGGAGGTGTTTTGGATTCATTAGCTGATTAGAACGTGACACTTTGAGCCTAAAATATTGAAACTTTTACCAATATTCTAATATTCTAATTTTCTGAGTTTATGAATTTGGGGTTTTCATAAACAAACTCATAATCATCAAAATTATAACAAATAAAGGCTTGAAATATTATAATAATATAATAAGTCAAGATCATATATTAGCCTCACCTTTTATGTTGAATTACTGAAATAAATGAACTCTTGTATGATATTCTAATTTTTCGAGTTTTACCTGTATTTATCTATTTATTTATTTTAAATTGCAATAATTTGATAGTTGGAGGGCCCAGTTATGAGCCCCCTGTCTACCACAGGCTCGGGACAGTAAAAGGACAGGTAATATTATGTGAAGGTAGAGGATATCAAGGATGAGAATTGATTAATGGTCATCATGTGACTGATGACAAACAGATCATTTTATTTATCTACATTGTTATCAATAGTTATGTGTTTTTGTTGAGGGGCACAGGCAGGCCTCCACATGCACACACAAACTTAAAAAAAGAATAAAAAAAGGTAAGGGGCAGGTGCCCCCTCCTCCCTCCTCCCCTCTCCCACCTCCTGCATGAGCCTGCTAGGAGGATGTTTTTCTGCAGCAGGATCTGGCCAGAGAGTTTGCACAGAAGACAAGAAAGACTCCTGCCAGATAGATAAACTCTTCACAAAAACCTGACCCAGAGTTCTATGGAATTCAGACCAAGAAAATAATGCATCCCTCAACACGGCAATGAGCCAAATCAGACAACTGAGAAATCAAAGGAGAACATCCAGTGCAACATCTCTGGATCTGCAGAAACGAATGGTAGAAAACAAAGGGTGATTGCTTTTGGTATAATCCTGATATCTGGGCTCATTTAAATGCATTTCTAACATATTTGTTTTTTTAAAAGCAAAGAAAGGCTGCAGGCTAACAATTAGCAAGAAAAGTTGGAGCCAGAGTGCAGGTTGTTGAATAATACAAAGTGTCGGATGGAAGCCATGATTCTGTACTCTGTACTCCAACAACACCCCCGCTCAGACAGCATATACCACCTTCATTACAGCCCCTCTGTGTCATCCATGGCTCTTACTTCATGCCTTGTAAACTTTTACTACAGAGACTGAAATGTGTTTGCAGATGCATTAAGTGCTTGTTTAAATTTTTGGTTTATCTCTTGGAAACGAACAGCCCCAGGCAGGTTTCAGACAAACTGGATGCAGCCGTTTCTGAGGACAGTGATAATACTGCAGCGAGTATTGCTGCCAGGAAAAATAAAACACATTGCATGACTAATAAACTTGTCATACATTCCCAATCAATAGTGTGGTTGAATTTAATGGAACATTCCACATCTCCCATCCTTGCCAGATTCATTAGTTTCGTGTGTCTATAGAAAAACATCCAGCTCTGTACTTGAAGCACTGACCCAGGAAACCTGGGAATTGTTACTCTCCGTTTGTACACCTGACAACCTGCAGCCATACCTAAATTGAAGACACTTATTTTCCAACACTGGGGGACAAGCGATGACAGCTGCTTGAAAACATCCGATGGGAATGATTTCTGCTTTTTCCAGAGCTCCGATTGTTTACATCTGCCAAAAGCTCCACCAGACCAAATAAGAAATGAAAGAAATAAAGACTTTCATCCTCCTGTAAGACCACTTCAGGTTCTGTTTAACTTAAGTGTTTCTCAGAGCCTTCCTATGTTTGATTCTTTTAACAGCAGTGTATCTTGTCCTCTAATGTTAGAAAAGCCTTATTGGATCACCCAGCTTTTATTGCAGTGTAAATTAATTTATCTTTTTATAATCAATGAGTGGAGACTTCCAGTTATGGCAGCCATGTAAAAGACGTGTCTACACTGCTCTGCTAATGCGGTTCATAAAAGACAGAAATACTCCTGATGCATATCATGCTGCATGGACATTTGAAGATATTATCCCTAACTTCACAAAAGCACAAAAACAGAAAGGTGAGATAGCTAAACAGTTGAAATTGTTCGACTATAACCATTGTGGCGAAGCACCTAAAGCTAACAAAAGCATGGCTAAATCTGATGGTAAAGGTAAGCCCGAGGGCAGCAGAGCTGATCAGATACTAGCTGCTTTGAACTCAGTGAAGGAGGACTTCACCTCGAGGTTTTACAGTGTGATAACACTTCAAGACATAAAAAAGGAGATAAACGACTGCAATGAACGGATGTCCCGGGCAGAGGAGTGCATTTCCACTGCAGAAGACCAGATAAATAGCCTGCAAGCTAAAGTAAATGAGCTACAGTTTTAAGAACAAAACGATGGAAGACAAGCTTATGGGCTTAGAAGCCAGGTCTCGTTTAAACAACTTGAGACTTGAGAGGGGGAAGACATGTGCTTTTTTGAAGAAATGGATACAAGAGGCACTGATGAGTGAAACCTTTTGACCTAAATTACCTCTGAAAAGAGTGCAGAGATTTGGACCAAAAGGCGACAATATACCCTGTCCTCTAATGATGAGGTTTCAAAACTATAAGGATAAGCAGGTAGTTCTTCGAGCAACACGAGACAAAAAGGACATTGGCTGGAGAGACCATCATGTTCGCTTTTACCCTGATTTAGCCACTGGGGTGCACCAACAGAGGAAAGGTTTGATTCGACCCACAAGGAACTGTGGAGACTGGGCATTCGAACACAGGGTGACTCTTCTGGTAGCTTATGAAAGCAAAACCCTGGCAATCAAAACATCAGAAGATGCAAAGGTTTTCCTCAAGAAGTTTCAAGGAGGACAGAGAAGTAATCTACATAAAGAGTAATCTGTGAATCTGGCATGAACCAGATACAAACACTAGATTTCAATTGTAAGAAGGTTGAATCCAGGTATATTTTTGTTCTTGGTTTAAAGATTGAAGTGTATTTCTTAAAGGCAATATTATTCTGTAATACTACAACATAAATTAGCCATGTTAAGATGGGTAAAAATAACTGCTTATTTTAGTGAACAGGGGTGAAATTACTTAAATTTTGCAGCTGCAGTGTTTTTTTTTGTTTAATTTAGGTTAGATAAGAGTGGTTGGTTGATCCTCACCAGGAGTGGATCACTCTTTAGCAATAACGGAAGTTAAAGATGGAGGGTGGGACTCCCTTGAGGGGGGAGAACTTTGGGAGGAAAAAGCTGTATGTGTTGGATGCGTGTTCCAGCATCCGGTTGTGTTGTGCCTATAAGTAAGAAGTGTGTTATACCGCTATGTAGTCTGACAACAATTTGGTTGAGAGATGTCTCAAGGAGCAGCTCTTAAGTTTATTTCATAGAACTACAGGGGCCTACAGCGACTCCAAAAGTAATAACCGGTTATGAACAAATGAAAAGAGATGGACTCCAAAGTTATATTTTACAGTAAACCCATCTTCCCGATAAAGATAACGTAAGGCTGAAGAAGGGGTGGAGGAGTACATTATATGCTGCACCATTTACATCCCAAGACAGAGCAGTTATGACACTAATAAACTTAGCAAAAAAAGGAAACGTCCCTTTTTCAGGACTGTGTATTTCAACAATAATGTAAAAATCCAAATAACTTTACAGATCTTCATTGTAAAGGGTTTAAACAATGTTTTCCATGCATGTTCAATTACCCATAATCAATGAATTAACATGCACCTGTGGAATGGTCGTTAAGACCATAACAGCTTACAGAAAGTAGGCATTTAAGGTCACAGTTCTAAAAACGCAGGACACTAAAGAGACTTGTCTACAGACTGTGAAAAACACCCAAAGAAAGATGCCCAGGGTCCCTGCTCATCTACGTGAACGTGCATTAGGCATACTGCAGGGAGGCATGAGGACTGCTGATGTGGCTAGGGCAATAAATTGCCATGTCCGCACTGAGAGACGCCAAAGACAGCGCTACAGGGAGACAGGAAGGACAGCTGATCATCCTCGCAGTGGAATACCACATGTTACAACACCTGCACAGGATCGGTACATCAGAATATCACACCTGCGTGACAGGTACAGGATGGCCACAACTGCCCGAGTCACACCAGGAACACAATCCCTCCATCAGTGCTCAGACTGTCCACAATAGTCTGAGAGAGGCTGGACTGAGGGCTTGCAGGCTTGTTGTAAGGCAGGTCCTTACCAGACATCACCAGCAACAACGCCGCCTATGGGCACAAACCCACCTTCGCTGGACCAGACAGGAGTGGCAAAAAGTGCTCTTCACTGATGAGTCACGGTTTTGTCTCACCAGGGGTGATGGACGGATTCGTGTTTATCGTTGAAGGAATGAGCGTTACACCGAGGCCTGTACCCTGGAGCGGGATCGATTTGGAGGTGGGGGTCCGTCATGGTCTGGGGCGGTATATCACATCACCATCGGACTGAGCTTGTTGTCATTGTAGGCAATCTCAATGCCTTGCGGTACAGGGAAGACATCCTGCTCCCTCATGTGGTACCCTTTATGCATGGTCATCCGGACATGATCCTCCAGCAGGACAATGCCACCAGCCATACTGCTCGTTCTGTGCGTGAGTTTCTGCATGACAGCAATGTCAGTGTTCTGCCATGGCGAGCGAAGAGCCCGGATCTCAATCCCATTGAGCAGGTCTGGGACCTGTTGGATCGCAGGGTGAGGGCTAGGGCCATTCCCCCCAGAAATGTCCAGGAACTTGCAAGTGCCTTGGTGGAAGAGTGGGGTAACATCTCACAGCAAGAACTGACAAATCTGGTCCAGTCCATGAGGAGGAGATGCACTGCAGTACTTCAAGCAGCTGGTGGCCACACCAGATACTGACTGGTACTTTTGATTTTGAGCCTCCCTTCATTCAAGGACACATTATTCTATTTCTGTTAGTCACATGTCTGTGAAACATTTTTAGTTTATGTCTTATGGTGTTGACTCTTTTAGTGTTCATACAAATATTTACACACATTAAGTTTACTGAAAGTAAAAACAGTTGAAAGTCAGAGGACGTTTCTTTTTTTGCTGAGTATACATGAGTCAGTCCCAGTGCAAATTAAAAATGTTATTAGGGACAAACGAGGCAGGTATTTAATACTTCATGGCTCTCTATTATCAGAAACATTGAATTTAACAAATATTTATGGCCCCAATGTGGATGATAGCAATTTTTATAAGGATATATTTTTCACTTTTTCTACCCTCCCAGGAAATCATATAATAGCAGGGGATTTTAACTCTACGTTAGACCCCAGTATAGACAGATCAACAGGGGTGATCAGTCACATAATAGATGTAAGGCTACAATTCATCGATTCATGAGAGACCTGAAGTTAATAGATATATGGAGGGAGAAAAATCCACAAATCAAAGCTTATTCATGCTATTCAAGTCCTTTTATTAGCCTCATTGTAAATAGTGTAAATAGTTAAATTAATATAGATATTCTTGCATTTTTAGCTCCTTTTACTGAGTTTTGACATCCAGCTTGTTCTGTTGCTTCTATTACATGCTTGCCGTTATCCTTTAGTACATGTATTTTGATCATATAACATTTTGTTCTATTTTGTTTCTGTAATAAAGGAAACTAATATTGTTGTAAATTTATAGTAATGTGTTTTTGTAAATTTTTTCAAATGAGTTGATTGAAAGAAATACTCCATGTATGTTACACTAGGCTAATAGTTTGAGGCTGATGTTCGATTCAGGTAAAAGCTTGCACAATTAAACTTAGTCTATTCAATTAAAAATTGTCATTTTTGCCTTATTGTGGATTTTAAAACATTGTTTAGCTAATTATTTTTGTATTATCTCAGTAGTAAACTTGCAAGGTCATTAAATGAGGTTTTAAATACAACAGTCAAAATGACCGCCTGTGGCCGTTCTGGTAGTTATAGTATAGTGGCCATTGTAGTGTTAAAGCAGACTTCAATTCAATTCAGTTTATTTATATAGCGCCGATTCACAACAGATGTCATCTCAAGGCACTTAACAAGAAGTCTTTTCAATACATTTATTCAAACATTCCAAGCAGTTAAAAAGTTTCCAATTTAAGGAATCCCAGCAGATTGCGTCAGTCATTGGCGTGAGGTTGGGCCCCGTTGATGCAGACTTTCCAACCACAGCAATCTTTCAGCAATCCCTCATACTGAGCAAGCATGTAGCGACGGTGGAGAGGAAAAACTCCCCTTTAACAGGAAGAAACCTCCAACAGAACCAGGCTCAGTAGGAGCGGCCATCTGCCACGACCGTCTGGGGGTTTGAGAAGACAGAGCAGAAACACAGAAGGAACAGAAGATCTGATATAAGAGAACTTTCTATGTTACAGAAAGTAAAAAGTTGATAACAGGACACAGTGGATGTTCAGTTACTGGGAGCATCATCCCAGTCGATGCCCCCCGTCCAACAGGGCATTGCAGCCAAGCAGGATACCAGACCAGGTATATCTTCTATGGAGAGAAAAACACTGAGAGAAAACAAAGTTAACAGTCGAAATAACAGAAAGTACTGTAATACAACTGGAGAGTAGTAGGAGAAAAGGAAGTAGCAGAGTGAAGAAAATTGGTAAGTCTGTCCTCCAGCAGTCTAAGCTTATAGCAGCATAACTACAGAGCTACCTCAGGATAACCTAAGCCATTCTAACTATAAGCTTAATCAAAAAGGAAAGTTTTAAGCCTGGCCTTAAAAGTAAACAGAGTGTCTGCCTCACGGACTAAAGCTGGGAGCTGGTTCCACAGGAGAGGAGCCTGATAACTAAAAGATCTGCCTACCATTCTACTTTTAGAAATCCTAGGAACTACAAGTAAACCTGCAGTCTGAGAGCAAAGTGCTCTGTTAGGAACATATGGAACAATTAGATCTCTGATGTATGATGGAGCTTGATTATTAAGGGCTTTGTATGTAAGCAGAAGGATCTTAAATTCTATTCTGGATTTAACAGGGAGCCAATGAAGGGAAGCTAAAACAGGAGAAATGTGATTTCTCTTTTTAATATTCATCAGAACTCTTGCATGTAGAATGTAGAAATTACCAAGAAGGAAATAGGACCAGCTATTGATAATATGAAATCTGGGAAAAGGGCAGGTTCGGATGGCCTTCCAATTGATATGTACAAGAAATTTAAAGACAAACTGCTAATACCTCTGCTAGATATGTTTATGGAAATTTTCCGATCAAACCGTCTTCCACCTTCAACGAATGTTGCCTTAATCATCCTTTTGTCAAAACTAAGACAACCTCCAAATAAACGTGATAATCTACAACCCATAGGTCAATTAAATTAAAACCTAAAAATGATTTCTAAGCAGTTAGCAAGACGATTGTAAAAAGCTTTAACGAATATTGTTGATAGAGATCAAAATGAATTTATTAGGGGAAGACAAGCTTTTCACAATGTGAGGGTAGTATTCATTATAATTCACAACAAAAAAGATGCAATGGATATACCTCTATTATCATTGGATATCATTGAAAAGGCTTTTGATAGAGTTGAATTGATTTACCTCTTCCAGATTTGGGAAAAATTCTGATGCAGAAATAAGTTCATAAAATCAGAACGGTTTAATTGCCATACGTGTGAACAGTTTCACAACATTAGGAAATTGCTGTGGTACTTTGTGCAAACACAAAATAAACACTTGTAAGCATGCAATAAATAAAAAATAGGGTAAACAGATTAATATCTGCATGAGTGCAGGTTATGAGCAGTGCAAAATCACACAGGTGCAAAAACACAACACATGGTCCTGTGACTGAAACAGACCAGGTGGCGGGAACAGTCTAAGGGTTATTGTTCATGAGTCCAACAGCAGAGGAGGATAAACTGTTCTTATTTTGAGAGGTTCTGGTCTGAATGGAACCTCCTGCCTGAGGCGAGCAGGTCAAAAAGTCTGTGTCCAGGGTGAGAAGGGTCAGCTGTGATCCGACCTGCACACCTAAGTGTCCTGGAGGTGTACAGGTCCTGTAGAGATGGGAGTCTGGAGCCAGTCACTGTCTCAGCAGAGCGCACAACACAAGTCTCTGTTTGTCCCTGACGGTAGCTCCAGCATATCACACGGTGATGGAGGGGGTGAGGATGGACCCCATGATGCAGTGTAGAACTGCATCATCATCCGTGCCGGCAGGTTGAATTTCTCCAGCTGCCTCAGGAAGTACATCCTCTGCTGGGCCTTCTTTATGACGGAGGTGAGTGGGAAATGGGTTAGAATATTATATGAAAATCCCTCAGCTGAAGTTATAACTAGTAGAAACATTTCTAAATCTATTTCACTAGCTCGAACTATGCTCCAGAGATCAGAATTTAAAAGTTTATTGAAGGAATGGGATGACGGATGAAAGGTCTGGGGAGATGCACCGATGGAGCCTAGGAAGAAGATTCAGCGTGGGGGTGCAGTCTTCAGGAATTCGTCTTTGCTGAACCTGCTCAGGACCCCAACCCCCCAGACAGAACCTGAAAGCGAGAGTTATTAGCAAGCTAGGACTATGAGTGGATGTAGGGAAGGGGATGAAGGGATGAGGATGTGAGGATTTCAATTTAGTTTATTTATATAGCGTCGATTCACAACAGATGTCATGTTGAGGCACTTTACAAGAAAGTCATTTCAATACAAACATTCCAATTAGTTTAAGTTTTAGCTAGTTTTTTATGTAAGGAATCCCAGCAGATTGCATCGAGTCATTGACGTGAGGTTGTGTCCCATTGAGGCAGACTCCAACCACAGCAATCCCTCATACTGATCAAGCATGTAGCGATAGTGGAGAGGAAAACTCCCCTTTAACAGGAAGAAACCTCCAACAGAACCAGGCTCAGTAGGAGCGGCCATCTGCCACGACCGTCTGGGGGTTTGAGAAGACAGAGCAGAAACACAGAAGGAACAGAAGATTTGATATAAGAGAACTTTCTATGTTACAGAAAGTAAAAAGTTGAAAATAGGACACAGTGGATGTTCAGTTACTGGGAGGATCATCCCAGTCGATGCCCCCCGTCCAACAGGGCATTGCAGCCAAGCAGGATACCAGACCAGGTATATCTTCTATGGGGAGAAAAACACTGAGAGAAAACAAAGTTAACAGTCGAAATAACAGAATGTACTGTAATACAACTGGAGAGTAGTAGGAGAAAAGGAAGTAGCAGAGTGAAGAAAATTGGTAAGTCTGTCCTCCAGCAGTCTAAGCCTATAGCAGCATAACTACAGAGATAGCTCAGGATGACCTTAGCCACTCTAACTATAAGCTTTATCAAAAAGGAAAGTTTTAAGCCTGGCCTTAAAAGTAAACAGAGTGTCTGCCTCACGGACTAAAGCTGGGAGCTGGTTTCACAGGAGAGGAGCCTGATAACTAAAAGATCTGCCTCCCATTCTACTTTTAGAAATCCTAGGAACTACAAGTAAACCTGCAGTCTGAGAGCAAAGTGCTCTATTAGGAACATATGGAACAATTAGATCTCTGATGTATGATGGAGCTTGATTATTAAGGGCTTTGTATGGAAGAAGAAGGATCTTAAATTCTATTCTGGATTTAACAGGGAGCCAATGAAGGGAAGCTAAAACAGGAGAAATGTGATCTCTCTTTTTAATATTCATCAGAACTCTTGCTGCCGCATTTTGGATCAACTGAAGGCTTTTAATGGCATTTTGTTTACTTCCTGATAGTAAAGAATTACAGTAGTCCAGCCTTTAGGTATCAAATGCATGGACTAGTTTCTCAGCATCACTCCTGGACAGGATGTTTCTAATTTTAGCAATGTTCCGGAGGTGAAAGAAGGAAATCCTAGAAACCTGTTTAATATGGGATTTAAATGTCAAGTCTTGGTCAAAAATAACGCCGAGGTTCTTTAAGTTATTACTGGGGGCCAATTTAATGCCATCCAGATGAAGTGATTGACTAATCAGTTTCTGTTTAAGAACTTCTGGTCCAAAGACAGCAACTTCTATTTTGTCAGAATTTAAAAGCAAAATGTTTAGAGTCATCCATGTTTTTATGTCTTCCAGACATGCCTGTAATCTACCTAACTGACTGGGTTCATCAGGATTTATGGATAAATATAGTTGTGTATCACCTGCATAGCTGTGGAAATTTATCCCATGCTGTCTAATGATTCTACCAATTGGGAGCATATATATGGTGAACAGAATTGGTCCAAGCACAGAACCCTGTGGAACTCCACAAGTAACCCTTGAAAGTGAAGAAGATTTATCATTTAGATGAACTAACTGGAATCTATCAGACAAATATGATTTAAACCAGCCTAGTGCTGTTCCTTTGATCCCTGCAACATGTTCAAGCCTTTCTAAGAGAATATTATGATCGACTGTGTCAAAAGCAGCACTGAGATCTAACAAAACCAGAACAGACACCTGTCCATTATCTGAGGCCATGAGAATATCATTAGTAACCTTCACCAGTGCTGTTTCAGTGCTATGATGAGCTCTAAAACCTGACTGAAACTCTTCAAACAGCTCATTATTGTTTAAATGCTCACAGACTTGATTAGCAACAATTTTCTCAAGGACGTTGGATAAGAAAGGAAGGTTAGATATAGGTCTGTAATTCACTAAGTCATCTTGATCAAGGGAAGGTTTCTTGAGTAAAGGTTCAATTACAGCTATTTTAAATTCCTGTGGTACGTATCCGTTTACTAAGGATAGATTCATCATATCCAAAATGGGGCCAGGAACCAAATGGAACACTTCTTTAAATAATTTGGTTGGAATTGGGTCCAACATACAAGTTGAAGGTTTAGATGAGGCTAATATTTTTTATAATTCCGAAAGCTCGACTGAATCAAAACAGCCTAAGCACAAATGAGGTTCTACAGTTCTTTCCGATGCTGCCTCATTTACTGAGGAAGAAGTAATCATGTTTGGGAGGATGCCAATGATTTTATTTTTAACAGAATTAATTTTATTTATGAAGAATCCCATAAAATCATCACTGCTAATAGCTGGGGGAATAGTTGAATCAACAGAGCTGTGACTCTGTATAAGTTTGGCAACTGTACTAAAAAGAAACCTAGAATTGTTTTTTGATGCATATCAGCAAGCTTGAATCCTTAGGTAGGGACATGCAGCTTTTTGACCCAGATAATCCTGACCTAAACATTCATTATTATCTGCACTAGTTCGAACACTGACTTTTTGATCTGCCTTTTCCCTCTTGTCGTGAGAAACTAAAACTCCTCTTGAAATCCACCAGTAGGAGCATTCATGTTTTCATATGAACTCCTCCAACAGAGATACGAGACAGTTATTCACCTCTTTGCCAGGCTTTAAGAGAAGAATATACTGTACACAGGGATCCGGCTACTGCTACCTTTAATGCTTTGCAGGTTCAGCAAGACGTACACGAACCTCTCAGAGAGTTCTATTTCAGATTGAGAAAAGCTTATTTTCAGCAACATTACGTCCCAGACCTTGAAGACGACCACACTTTTAAATCTTTGTTCCTTCATAATGATGTCATCAGTTCCGTTGTTGCTAAGCTACAGACCCAGCACCCGAATGCATTTGTAGCAATATCTGGTGATTTTAACCATGCCTCGCTCTCTACTACACTTTCAACACTTCAGCAGTTTGTCAGCTGCTCTACAAGAGAAAACAAGACCTTGGATTTGTTTATGCAAATGTAAAGGATGCATACATGTCCAAACCAAGACCTCCTCTGGGACAATCAGATCACAATCTTGTTTTTCTCTGTTCAGAATATAAACCACTTGTTCAGAGGGAACCTGTGACAAAAAGAACTGTGAGAAAATGGTCACAGGAAGTTGAAGAAGCCCTGCAGGGTTGTTTTGCGACCACAGACTGGATGACCCCTGAGGAGGTCTTCGAAGTAGTCCATCCACTGACCCAAAACGTCCCGCGTCGAGGTCAGCAGCACACCATCCCCACTGTAAATAGTGTTGGTGGCAGACCGCTTCCCCCCCCTCCCCCTGAAACCCGGATGGTGGACCAGAATCGCTTCAAAGCCGTACGGAAGTCTTTTCCATGGCCTCTCCAAACTCCTCCCACGCCCGAGTTTTTCCCTCAGCGACCATGGGAGCCGCATCCCGTTTGGCCTGCCGGTACCCATCAGCTGCTTCAGGGGTCCCACAAGCCAAAAAGACCCGATAGGACTCCTTCTTCGGCCTGACAGCATCCCTTACCGCCGGTGTCCACCAGCGGGTTCGGGGGTTGCCGCCGCGACAGGCACCGACCACCTTGTGGCCACAGCTTCGGTTAGCCGCCTCGGCAATGGAGGCGAGGAACATGGTCCACTCGGACTCAATGTCCCCCGCCTCCCCCACAGACACAGACCGCTACAGGAAATCCTTCCTGCCCCAGGCTATCATGATCTACAACAACTCCTTAA
Source organism: Valencia hispanica (assembly GCA_963556495.2). NCBI lineage: Eukaryota > Metazoa > Chordata > Actinopteri > Cyprinodontiformes > Valenciidae > Valencia > Valencia hispanica. The sequence continues at coordinate 61,179,839 of OY747700.1, read as the reverse complement.
AGATTTAATTGTATGAGGCAAAACAACACTTAATTTCCCTCTGGTAACAACAATTTTGAATTTGAATTGACCTAGAGAGGTATGCCACTGAGGGAAAGTGTGAGTCGATAGGCCCTTCCACTCTCTTACTAAGAGTTTCCTCCCTAGCATGATAGCAGTTTGTAACCATTGTGCAAGAGAGAAGGGTAAATACCTCAAAACTGAAGGGTCTTCAAATACATAAAGTCTGTTAGTAAATGGAGGAATGCCTTGGCCAACAACTTTCTCCACTACCTGTAACCAGGACTTCCAAAATGATGGTGACTTACCAATGCAGAGTTTGGGATTATACCGGATATCAGCAGATTGACTGAGATGAGGGTCAAATTCAAATATTTTTGATATTTTCTTCTATACTCCTTTTAAATGCGAAGGGACAGAAAGTGATTGTGAGGGGAGAGATTAGTTGATAAACAATAAAGTGGTATAAAGTGTAAGCAAACTATGCTCTCAAGAGAGAACCAAAGGGGTCCTTTCTCGGGGGATAAAAACCAATGTGCCAAATGCCTCAGAGAAAAAGCATAATGATAATGGAGTAAACACGTCATAGTTTACTTTTATCACAAAGGCATTCAAGCATGCATTATTCTTAAGCAAAAATAACTTTGACTTGAGTTTAAACGGACATCTCTGTACCTGAATGTTTGGAGCATCCACCCAAGAGGTTGAAGGCGACACAGTGGGTTGATTTTGATAGGATTTGTGTTCCTAAAAAAGGGCTCCAGGTTTCAGAGGGGGATTTATTGTCTTCATTACTTGTTGCGCCGCTAGGTATATTGAAGAAGACCGAGACCGAACGTGTCCCTTTTGGCTGGCGGTTGTGTCTTTACCACGAATAAACTTATCTGTCACTGTAATCCTGTTAGTCCCTTTTGAACTTGTCCAGTTTTACCCGAGTCAGAGATTGTGATACTCCGTTGATTTGTTGCCGGAGGCTGTTTTCTAGTGTGGGTGTATCCTCACCGTTATACAAGTTGCTGATAACAGTTGCCTTGACTTCCTCTATTTGGTGAAGTACTTACTCCTGCAGCAACCTCGCCTTTTCAAGTAATAACATTAAAACAAGAGTATTTTTTGAGGATGGCCTCCCATTTATTTCGGAAAGTGGGATTGTCTTTGCCGAAATTGGGACATTTATTTATCCACAAGCTTCTTGGGATCATGTTTTTACACTAATAATCTGATAGGGTAATGGCATGCAGTTAAAGTTTTTTGTCTTTCTCTAGCAGCTTCTTGAGGTCAGATTGGGTAGAAAGACTGTTGGATATATGTTGGTCATCTTTATTAAACAGTGAGTTCTTCATAATTATATTATTCCCTTGCTCGTTCATGAAAAAGAAGGTATTATGAGACGTCTGTGACATCTTGAGTAACTAGTTCCCAACTACGTCAACAGTTATAAAAGATGGAGTGACTCACCACAGCTGACTCCAGGTTTTGAATTGAGAGAGAGTTGGAGGTGTGCTGATCAGTGGGAAAATTGATATATGTCCAGTAACAGGTGCTCTTCAGGATCCTGAAAGGGTATCCAAATCAGGCAAAAGAAAAAGGAAAGATCTGAGGCACTCCAAAATAAATAAAAGTCCTTTATTGTTAAAAGGACATGCCGACACATTTCGCGCTTCTTTAGGGCTTTTTATGTTTGACGCAAAGAGTGCTGCTGAAACTTATTACGTTCTGCTTTAATTTAGTATTTATTTGTTCAGTTTGCTTTTATTTGAATCTTATTGTTGCTACAAGAAGTAATCATATAATTAAAACTTTATATTTATTCTAATTTGGTTTATCGCTTGAGTAGCTGCATTTAAAAAGGCTAAACAACCTGATAAAGAAGGTTCTGGTTCTGTTCTTGGGACAACTGTGGAACATCTGGAGATGATGATGCAAAGAAGGATTCTTCATAAAATCAAAAAAATGATGGACAACCCTGAGCATCCTCTTCATGAGACAGTCATACAACAACAGAGCGTCTTCAGTCGGAGGCTTCTTCAGTTTCGCTGCAATACAGACCGCTACAGGAAATCCTTCCTGCCCACAGCCATCATCATCTACAACAACTCCTTAAAGAATTAATTATATGAGCTACAACAACACTTAATTTCCCTCTGGGATCAATAAAGTAGTTTTGAATTTGAATTGAATTTGAATTTAGTTTTTTTATTTGAGTCTCTTTACTCTTGTCTTGTTACACATTTTCTTATTACTAACTATTTTTTTGTTATTTATTGTGAAACACTTTGGTTGCTATTTGGCTGTAAAGCCCTAAATAGATATACATTGATTGATTGATTGAAATAAACTTTTCATGCCTCCCCCTCACACATAAACATCCCCATTTCGGTGTTAGTGGAATTGCATGTCCTTAATCTCTCCATTGCCATGGTTACCCGTGGAATGCCCCATATCGGTTGGTTTAAGTCTATGCACAATATTCACATGGCACTTTGCATTTACAGTTTCTGGCAGAAAGTGGGTGTGTATGAGGCAGGATATGATCCAAAACCACCTGAGTGCATTTCTAGGGAGAGTGTGATTTGCTATTTTAAATTAATCTAATCCCACATAAGCAATGTTATTTAAGAAATGACCATTTTAAGAGTGTATCCTTTTTAACCTTTATTCTACAAAAGTTAACTGGTTGTAAAAGTTTTCAGTTTGTAATGAAGATTTCTTCTCAAGCAAATCTACTGCATAAATTAAGTTATTTTGGACTGTTTGGAAAAAGTTATTTTTTTTCCCTCCTTCAATTTGATAGGAGGATAGGCGCGACCCCATGCCACATATTCTGAAGATCCTGGTGGTCCATGGTGCTGATGAAGAATATCCAGTTGATGTAGCCATTCTTCTTGAAGGCCATACGATGCTGTCAAGCTGTGGTAGCACCACTAAAGCATGCGCTAAACCTTCCATATACTCAGAACTTTGTTACACTTTTGAGGTATTTCAGAAACATTCCTTAGAGCTAGATTGGATCAAACTCTCTCCCTTCTGTGAATTTCCTTGTTTCTCAGCTAGTTTAGTTTTTGTTTAAAATGTCTGATTGATGGTTTGCTTGTTTGTACATACTGTTCTATTTTATTACTGTTATCTGGTGGCATGTTCTTGTCATTTGTTTGCTAAACCTGGTCTATTAAATCACTTTAGATTTGTGTCTGTATCTCTGTTATTTATCAGGATATATGGGTGAATATAACCCAGCAATAAAAGTGAAAATAACATGAATGCTGGGTTGAAAAAGATACCCAGCATTTATGTGGAATCAACCCAATGGTTTTGTTACAATAACCCAATAATTGGGTTATGTAATCAACCCATCTCATTGGATTGATTACATAACCAAATTTTATGTGGTAAAATAACCCAGTGCTGGGTGCGACCACTATTACCCAGTGACTGGGTTAAAACTGGGTTGTTTTCAACCCAAGTTGTTTTAGAGAGTAGAGTCAGCCCCTCTGAGCCGTTTTGATCTTTAAAGCTGTCTGCAGCAGAGTTGCTGTGGTGGTTAACCAGTCAGATTTATTAGGGTTTATTTAGTGAGACACAGCAGCAAGTTAAATATTTCCATAATGTACTTTATAACACTTGTTTAATCAGCTGCCAGCTCATTTCAATGTCTACAGTCTCAGATCAACACATCCCAGCAGCAGTGTCTCAGCAGCAACATTGTACCCCATCAGAATAATTATAGGTTGCTTTTGCTTCACATGGTCCTTGTCTGATGACGATATGTTGTGATTCTTGATGAATATCAGTTGATGTTAACCAAGTTGGTATACTATAAAAGCTATGTTGTAAGGTGTTTTAAGGTCTTGCTCTATGTGCAGCATAGAGCACCTGCCCCACTAAAGGGTACTGCATGTACCTGAAGACCACAGCCGTCCAGTCCCAAAAATTTAATGATCTAGTTTTTGGCTTCTACTTAGACAAAAGGATCATTTTACCACCAACCTTCACATGAGTTTATCCCAGCTAACAAATGTCGCTTTCCGACAAATTATAAAGCGAAGGTGTGGCCACAACTTGAACATTTCATTGATTCAGTGACCCCTGAAGTACCAACCAGCTTAACAGGTGGAAAAAATACTTTGTTCAAACTGGAACGTGAACTTTTGTGTGTAAGCAGCAGCAGCAGCAGAGCAACAGTTAAACAAAATAAACACTTTAAAAAAAGAAGTTTTATTTTAAAAAATGCAAAAGGTTTACTTTAGTTCAATTGAATTTATTTAATCATTATTTGAAGGAAGGAACTCAGCGGATTGTTAACTGAATCAATCCCCCATACTGAGCAAGCACAAGGCGACAGTGGAGAGGAAAAACTCCCTTTTAACAGGAAGACAAAAACCTCCAGCAGAACCAGACTCAGTATGAGCGGCCATCTGCTTCGACCGGCGGGGGGCATTAGACCACCAGAACCTTCTGTGAAAACACAAACAAAGAGAACACACAAAGTTTAGTACGAATGTAAGTGTCTCAGTATTTTCCATTTAAAAAAAGTACAGACAGTACATACCGTTACTGATAATAATCAGACTGCCTTCAGGTTTTTGTGCCTCTTGCGGATGGATAGACGGAAGCTTTGTTCCTGGTTAACTTAATTAGAGGGGCTGTTTATGTTTGTTCTACCTCATCATCTTCCCTCCTAGTTCACTACCTGTCAACTGATAATAGAGAGGGTTAATATCTCGCTTACCTTTTTAATTGAGATAACTTCCTCTGTTCCAGATGAGTTAGTGAAGAATCCTGGCTCTCTGCTTGTATAGCTGCTCCCTCCATGTTTGTCCACCTGTAATCCACCATTTCCTCCCATTTACATCCCTTATATGAAAGGCACCTGGTCACTGATCCATAGTACGAATAGAGCAACTTTCAGATTAAATTGAATATCTATAACGTAACAACCATAGTATGTCTAAAGTATGTCTTTCATCCTAATATTAGTTATTAACTATTATCTAAATCATTGAGTAGGTAACGGAAAAGAACCTCATCTAAACAGTCTCTTCAAAGGTGTTACATGCAGAATCTATCTTACCGACCATGAATCATCAGAGCAGGGGAAAACTGAAGCTTCATGCCAGTCACATTACATAATAGTTGTAAAATAAATCTGTATCATCTCTCTCGCCTAATTTAGAGGATCTAATCAACCTAGTATGGCTTTTTTTTTACTTTGGGAGAAAGCCCACTTATGAACACAGGGAACATCCAAAACTCCACACAAAAAGGCCCGGTTTGGTTTTAGACACAGGCAACAGTTTTTAACGGTTCTGCTGTAATGCCCTGTGCAACTGTGTTCTAAAACTATATGTAAAAACTGCCTTTGTTCCCATGATCTATAATATTGATCTTGAATAAAAACCTTTTGGCAATGAATAAATGTTGCTCCCCCATTTTGTTTACCACACTGAGAAGCTTAATCTAGAGTCTTCAATCAACTTAATTTATGTTTTAGACAAAACCGGAGCACCCGGAGAAAACCCATGCATTTACAAGGCGAACATACAAACAGAACCCAGCTGGGTTTTGAACCCAGTTTCTTCTTGCTGTAAGGGGAAATGCTAACAATATGTAAACATTTAATTTGCTCCCATGATCTATGTTATTGTTCTCTGATGAAAACAAGATGTCTATAAATGAATATTGCTTTCCTACTGTGTACCACAATCAGGCACACCTGCTGATACTCAGGCCTAATTAAGACTTTCCAATCAACCTAACAAGCATGTTTTTGAAATCTGCGTGGGAAACCGGAGCACCCGGAGAAAAATCCACACAAGCACAGGGGAGAACAGCCAAATTACATAAAGAAAGGTCCCTGCCATGTCAAACTTAAATCTATGTCCACAATCTATTCTGTTAGTTTTGGAAGTAAACTTAAGACATACTTGGATTTAAACACAAGTAAATAAAGCAATATTGCCCCCTCCCCCCCTACTTTGTACCATGACCAGGCACCAATACCCCCTACAACTGAAATAGAGAAAAACAGAAAATTTAAAAATGATGTTAGTAATTCTCATATGTTCTCGCCAGCTATGTTTTGTGGACCTCATGCTAGGATGTGGTGGTTTAGATTCCTTACATGTCTCCTATAAAACAGGATGTATGCTGACTCCTTGCGGTTCTGGCAAACTTGCCGGCTAGTCGTTTCAATGACCCTAGAGTCATTGAACGTGAACCAGAGGTTAGTTGGCTGACGGTCTTCTGGGTGTACACTGTCACAGATATAGTGTCCTAACAGGATAACAGCCATCGTTACAATTCAGTAGAAATATTCACCTGATTCTTTAACTCTACAATTGGTCTGTGTTCAATGTTCTTACCTCCTTCAGTGTTTCCAAAATGACTGATGGTGCTAATCAAATTGTAACGGCCACCACCCTGACAAAAACCAGTGTAGAGAGTTAAGCTTCTCAAACACAACAATTAGATGTAGCCTATTTGTTACATATTAAATGATCCCAATGGTCCTCTACATTATTTGATTAGTTCAGATAATGTTTTACCAGCTTGGAAGACACCATCAGGTCCCTCTGAAGCCTCACAGGGTCATTGAGCTTTTCCAGACTGAACGATGGAGTGAAGCAAAAACGCTTGAGGTGTATGATGAGAAATCTAGAGGAAAACAAGCATATACATAAAGAAACCTGAGGGGGTACACACTGAAGAAAACCTGAAATCTAAAAACACCTAAACATCAGGTTAGGCAGTGATTTGTGGTAGACATTAAGTCATTCACCTAGGCAGAGTTGCAAAAGCAGACCTCTGGCCGGACCTCTTCCCTCCGCAATCGCAGTTAAACTCCAACTCTACTTCCTAGTTAACATCCAAAACAGTAGTGTAAGTTATAAACCTGCTTAGATGACAACACAAAACAGAAATAGTTCATGTTTGTTTTGAGGTAATTTGGCTCAATCTGCTGGATCTTACCTTCAGATACCTTTCAAGCATCTCTTCGACTGACCCACCAGGAACCAGATCCAGAGAAAGGTTGGTGAATTCCTCCTGTCTCACTGACTGGTCTCCACAACTGAGTATTAGAAGGACCTAATTTATTAAACCAAACCTGCAACATGTCCGATGATATACTACACCCTGAAATTACACAAGTGAATGATAATAAATTGTATTGGTTACATCTTGCATATCCTAGTGTTCTCCATTCTAAACATGAGATTTTCATCAACAGGGCAGGTGTAGCTTGTCCCAATGGAAGAAGCAATGTCCTGAAGCAAAGGAACAAGAAACTGGATCTGTGCCAGAACCATGGTCAGAAACTCATGAGCATCCTGAAAATCAAAATAGATGCACAATTAATCTACAGAGTAAAACCAATCACAAACTGTGTGCCGAAAAAAGCTAGCATGTTAGCAACCAGCATTTAGTTTAGTAGCCCACACCCATATTAGTTTGTATGATAGCATTGTGTTAACCTCTAAACTTTACCACTTAGTGTGTTTAAAAATCACAATGCTAACTTCTGTAACCATATTTGCTACTGTTAGTAAGTATAGTAATATTAGCTTAACAGAATTGGTTTTAGGATTCATACATGCCAACAATAATGATGCTAACACAACCGACAACAATACTGTCAACATGCCAACACTGCCAAAAGAAACAAGCATTTGCAGGCAAATTTTTTGCAAACAATGCAAAGCTAAACACATGTATTGTCTTATAATAAATATAAACATATTCTCATTTTCACTGAAGATTGGGATAAGCTTCAGTCTAGTTTTGTAAGAACCAAAACTGTGAGTGAATAATAGATTTCATACATTTTTATGTCATGCCATAAAAGGCACGTCATTTGAAATACAGTAGGTATGTGTGGTGCATTTAAGGTGACAGACAGGGTTATTTGGCACTCCAGTCATATTTAAAATATATCCAACTTTGTCCTTATTATAGGTCAAAGTATGCTAACTGAGTAAGAGCAGAAATATTTACACACAGCTATAAATAACAATGACTGAAGCAATAAGAGAGTTTTAAACAGCAACTTTTCTAACTTCATGAGGCTAGCTGTGCTGCAATTCTAACTTGTACTGAAAAGAGAATAAGATGTTCTTCATTGTTACTCATATAAAGTTAATTATTTGTTATCTGTTGTGAATCGGCACAATATAAATTCACTGAATTGAAATTAATTGAATCATTTAGTTGCTATGTCTTGTCAGCTCAAGGAGAACTCTTTACCCTGACCTTCTCCTCAAATTAACTTTGTAAGAACCTTATCCAACTTACATTCTGCGAATCCCTACTAAACTCTGGAGCCAGATCAGAGACCACTTCCTTAAAGGATTTCAGAAGCGTGGTCTTTACTTTGGTGTCTCCCAAGGAGTGATAGTCTCTAATTTCAGACAGTTTACTGCAAATAGACAACCAAGAATAAAAAGGTTTCAGTGAATCGATCTGAGTTTTATATCTGCTGTGGTGAAAGACATTAAAGATGATGGTTGCTTTACCTCAGGAGCTGAACCTCAGGAACCAAACTCCAAACCTGCTTCATACGGCTGATGCTCTTGAAGAAATCGTCCATGCTCAGGAGGCTCTGCAGGGTGGAGTTCATGTAACAAGTGTTTCCGATGTTTGGGAACCTGAACACAACACAACAGATCACAAGCAGTTGAAATTGTGATCTCTCCAATGACCAGTTGTAAAAATAAGGGGATTTCTCATCAAGGGTTTGATTTAATGTGTTCTTTATGTTCTTACCCGCATTGCTGGATGATGCTCCTGTTCTGACTGTTTTTGTAAGATCTTTGATTGTTCCTACAGCAAAAAACAAACAAAAGTGGACGAATTTGGAAAAAAGGTTGGATAAATATACAGTTCTGGCAGAGACCATTGATAGTGAAATACTGAGGTTCAGAATATCTTATTTTACCGGCTACACGTATCTAACAAGAGCTTATTCAGTAGTATGTCCTCCACCAAGTCAGGGTACTCCTCTATGTTAATCATTGAGTCTAGCAGTTCCCTTAAGATATCTGTATCCAGAGTCATTCCGTTCACTTCTGAGGAGAAAGTAGACACTCCCTTGTCAGGCTGCTCTTCTGTGATATCTTCTTCAGGACTTTCTCTGCAAGCCAAAACAAATGGTCATACACATCCAAGAGGACTTACAAAGGAAGTAATTTGAGGCTGCGGTCAAGGTCTAACCGAAGCGGCACTTTTGGTGCTGGTAAGAACTGCTCCTCTGCTGAAGAGATGACTTCCTGTAGTGACTCTTCCTCTACATTTTCCTCAGAGCTGCGTTTAGAGAAGGTAAATGGACTTTAACTTCATTTTGATATAGAAATGATGACTTAACCTTTTTAATAAACAACAGAACAACCAATGTATCCTTCAGAGGATGCCAGTTAAATGTTCTAAGACAGACCTGGGTGTGATGTCTGTACTTGTCTCTTGGTCCAAAGACGTGGAGAAGGGTACCAGTAGATCTTCCTCTGTTATATCTTCTTCAGGACTGCTTCTGGAATGTGAAACAAATGGTGAAAGAGCTAGAGATGGATGAAAAGAAGAAGTAATTTGAGTCTGAGAGTCCTTATCCAAGCTGAGCTCCATAGTCGGCTTTGGTAAGATGACCTCTTGCACGGATTCCTCTGTGTTTCTTTCAGAGCTGTTTTTGGAATAGGGAATTTGACATAAACTTAATTTCATTGGTGTGGATTTTTTTCCACACCTGACCCAAACATCTTACTAAAGACACCAGAAAGACAGAACAACCAATGAATCCTTCAGAGGATCTCAGTTAGACTTTGTCTCTGAGGCTCACCTGGGTGTGATGTCTGTACTTGTCTCTTGGTCCAAAGACGTGGAGAAGGGTACCAGTAGATCTTCCTCTGTTATATCTTCTTCAGGACTGCTTCTGGAATGTGAAACAAATGGTGAAAGAGCTAGAGATGGATGAAAAGAAGAAGTAATTTGAGTCTGAGAGTCCTTATCCAAGCTGAGCTCCATAGTCGGCTTTGGTAAGATGACCTCTTGCACGGAATCCTCTGTGTTTCTTTCAGAGCTGTTTTTGGAATAGGGAATTTGACATAAACTTAATTTCATTGGTGTGGAATTTTTTCAACACCTGACCCAAACATCTTACTAAAGACACCAGAAAGACAGAACAACCAATGAATCCTTCAGAGGATCTCAGTTAGACTTTGTCTCTGAGGCTCACCTGGGTGTGATGTCTGTACTTCTCCTATCGTGGTCTGAAGATGTGGAGAAGAGTGCCAGTAGATCTTCTTCTGTTATATCTTCTACAGGACTGCTTCTAAAAGCAGAAACAAGTGGTGAGTTACAGATGGACTAAGAAAAGAAGTCATTTGAGGCTGCAGTTCATGTCCAACCTGAGCTCCACAGTTGGTGTTGGTAAGATGATTTCCTGCACAGTTTCCTCCACTATTATTTCATCAGAGCTGATTTTGGCAAAGGAAAGTTGACATCAACTTAACTTAACTGGTATAGAACATTTTAAAAATGTGTGACTCAAAGACATTAGACAGAATAGCCAAAGAATCCTGATGCAGAGGATCTGACCTGGGCTTAGCGTCTGGACTTCTCCTATCCTGGTCTGATGGTGTGGCAAAGAGCCTAATAAGATCTTTTTTTATTATATCATCTTCTGGACTTTCCCTGGAAGCAGAAAGAAACTATTAGAGAAAGCCAAAAGGACTCACAAGGGAAGTCATTTGAGTCCGTAGTCTATGTCCAACCTGTGCTCCAAAACCAGCGTTGGTAAGAACCGGTCAACCACTAAGAAGATGACTTCCTGCACTGACCCCTCCACTATGTTTTCATCAGAGCTGCTTTTGAAGAAGAGAAAACTTCTCTTCACTTCATAGGTGTGGATTTTTTTAAACATGTGACATGAACCTCTTAATAAAGAGAATTGAAAGAACAGCTGCTGAAGCCCATAGAGGATCTCACTTAAAGCTGTTGTCTGAGACTTACCTGGCTCTTGTTTCTGGTCTTCTTCTGTCCTGGTCTGAGGATGTGGAGAACAGTCTCAGCAGATGCTCCTCTGTTGATTTACCTTGACTTAAGCTGCAGATGAATCAAGAAACAGTTGATCAGAAAGACACCTCACATTCAAAACATTTTATACATTCTTTGACTTGTGACAAAGTTGGTTTTCAATAAAGTATCAAGAAGATAGATTTCATAAAGAATAAACTCTTACACAAAGACCAAACATTGAAATATTATTAGTACCTTGTTGAAGTATTAGAAGAAATCTGCTCTGGGTCTGTGACTGAAACTGGAGTGATCCGATGTTTTCTCTGTTAGAGAGAATCCTTCATTGTTTAATCAGGCAAAAACACATACACAGTGGCTTGCAAAAGTATTCGGCCCCCTTGAACTTTTCCACATTTTGTCACATTACAGCCACAAACATGAATCAATTTTATTGGAATTCCAGGTGAAAGACCAAAACAAAGTGGTGTACACGTGAGAAGTGGAACGAAAATCATACATGATTCCAAACATTTTTTACAAATAAGTGAAAAGTGGGGTGTGTGTAATTATTCAGCCCCCTGAGTCAATACTTTGTAGAACCACCTTTTGCTGCAATCACAGCTGCCAGTCTTTTAGGGTATGTCTCTACCAGCTTTGCACATCTAGAGACTGAAATTCTTGCCCATTCTTCTTTACAAACAGCTCCAGCTCAGTCAGATTAGATGGACAGCGTTTGTGAACAGCAGTTTTCAGATCTTGCCACAGATTCTCGATTGGATTTAGATCTGGACTTTGGCTGGGCCATTCTAACACATGGATATGTTTTGTTTTAAACCATTCCATTGTTGCCCTGGCTTTATGTTTAGGGTCGTTGTCCTGCTGGAAGGTGAACCTCCGCCCCAGTCTCAAGTCTTTTGCAGACTCCAAGAGGTTTTCTTCCAAGATTGCCCTGTATTTGGCTCCATCCATCTTCCCATCAACTCTGACCAGCTTCCCTGTCCCTGCTGAAGAGAAGCACTCCCAGAGCATGATGCTGCCACCACCATATTTGACAGTGGGGATGGTGTGTTCAGAGTGATGTGCAGTGTTAGTTTTCCATTTTGGTCTCATCTGACCAGAGCACCTTCTTCCACATGTTTGCTGTGTCCCCCACATGGCTTGTGGCAAACTGCAAACAGGACTTCTTATGGTTTTCCTTTAACAATGACTTTCTTCTTGCCACTCTTCCATAAAGGCCAACTTTGTGCAGTGCACCACTAATAGTTGTCCTATGGACAGATTCCCCCACCTGAGCTGTAGATCTCTGCAGCTCGTCCAGAGTCACCATGGGCCTCTTGGCTGCATTTCTGATCAGCGCTCTCCTTGTTCGGCCTGTGAGTTTAGGTGGACGGCCTTGTCTTGGTAGGTTTACAGTTGTGCCATACTCCTTCCATTTCTGAATGATCGCTTGAACAGCGCTCCGTGGGATGTTCAAGGCTTGGGAAATCTTTTTGTAGCCTAAGCCTGCTTTACATTTCTCAATAACTTTATCCCTGACCTGTCTGGTGTGTTCTTTGGACTTCATGGTGTTGTTGCTCCCAACATTCTCTTAGACAACCTCTGAGGCCGTCACAGGGCAGCTGTATTTGTACTGACATTAGATTACACACAGGTGCCTCTATTTAGTCATTAGCACTCATCAGACAATGTCTATGGGCAACTGACTGCACTCAGACCAAAGGGGCTGAATAATTACGCACACCCCACTTTTCAGTTATTTATTTGTAAAGAAAATTTAGAATCATGTATGATTTTTGTTCCACTTCTCACGTGTACACCACTTTGTATTGGTCTTTCACGTGGAATTCCAATAAAATCGATTCATGTTTGTGGCTGTAATGTGACAAAATGTGGAAAAGTTCAAGGGGGCCGAATACTTTTGCAAGCCACTGTACATGACTATTGAGCTTTTATTACCCAATAAGCTACAATTGTCATAATTACCAGAAAACAAAAAAGACTTGTAATATATATCTGCATGTGTAATGAATCTATATATTAAATTACCAGAATTATTTAAAAAAAGTAACTTTTTTATGTTTCTAATTTAGTAGGATGCTATTGTTTTACAGTGCTTTATGTTATACTCTCTAGCAAATATATATACTCTTTGGAGCTGTATGTGAAACCTACCCGTAAGAATTTGAAGGGCAAGGATGTCTTTGGTGTCTTCTCAACCTCAGGTGTTTGAGCACTTGGAGTTCTGTTAAAGAGAGAGACATATGTTATTTTGTTGCTTTAAACATATCATAGGTTGGTTAGGAAAGTCTGAAAATAATCAGGATGTTTGGAGAAGAGAACTATCCCAAATCAGAAAAACATGAGAAATCAAAGCTCAGGATCAAGTCTGGATAAACTGTTTTACCTTTCCTTAGGATCATAGGGTTTCTTCTCAGTTTTACTTTTCTGAGGAGATAGAACAAAACAGTTGCTGACATGTTAATTTATTACTCAGAGATTGAAATTAAAATGTGCAGATAGCTAAAATGAGATGGTAGAGTTTAGTTAAGACATACCTTAAAGAAACTAAAAAATGTTTTTTTTGGTTTCTTTGGTTTAATTTTTTTTGGGGTCTCAGCTGGTGTTACTGAGGCTGGAGCTGTGGTGGCAGCATTGTACTCTGGGACTCTCCTGAGAAAGAAATATAACATTTTTGTTCAAAATGTTCTGAGAAAATAATCAAAAGTCTTAAAATTTTCAGTCATTTGAATGGAGCTTTAAAACTTTAGCCTTCGAAGCTAACGCCAAATCTGGATCTAAAATGTGGTGTTTTCATTACCAAAACAATTCAATTCAGTTTATTTAAATAGCACCAATTCACAACATATCTCCAGGCACTTTACAAGAAAAGTTATTTTAATTCAATCATACGTACATTTAATCAGTTTAAAGCTTTTCTATTTAAGGAATCGCAGCAGATTGCTTTGTTTAAAAGTTTGCATTTGCAGAAAGCACAAAAAAGATTACATCTGTTTAAACTTTAATGCCTGTCAAAACTTGACAGTTTCAAAAGTTTTAAAATTCAATTCAGTTTATTTATATAGAGCTGATTCACAACAGATGTCACCTCAAGGCACTTTACAAGAAAAGTCATTTCAATTCAAACATTCCAATCAGTTTAAAGGTTTAGCTAAACCAAACTAAACTCTGAAAGAAATTGTCCTTACCTTTCCTGCCAGGTGGGGGCTCTTTCCTGATCTGCCACCACATGATCGTCAGTCATTTTCTGCTTAGAACAATAAAACAGTTTCGTTTACGCAAAGCAACGCACAATTTTTTACCAGGCTGAAAGTATTTGGCCAAAATCAGGTTTTTCTGTTCAAAGTTTAAGACAGACAATTTTTGCAGTTTTGCACATTAAACAGCAAATCTTCAGAAAACCAAGCAATAAATCTGTGAAACAAACCTTTTTTGGAGAAAAAATAAGTTTCAATATGTTTTTCATTTCGTCTGAAGGTTTTTTTAGTTGTGTGAAGTGTAAAATCGTTGCAGCTCAAATGATTTGATCATGTAATAAAGGCCGGCTTGTTGGTTCAGAATGTGTTTTATGACTCAGGTCTCTGTGATGTCACAGATAGAATTCTGTAAAGGAATTGTTCATTTCTACATGTTCATTTCTACTGCTACAGAGAAGATAAATCTTACGAATTACATGAGTAAATAATGTTCTTAGAGTTAAATAAATTGTATGCTGACAATAAACATGTTAAATATTAAAGGATATCTGAATTTATCATCAGTACCAATCAGACCATGCTGATAGAGTCACTAATGAAAACCAAAACTTAAAGTTAATAACACCCCAAACTAAGATATATCTGCCTGGAAAGACAGTTTTATCCGATTTTACTGATAAAATCCATAATACCATTTGAAAGCAGAGGTTATGATTAACAATGAAAGTTCTGTTTATAATTTTGCTCATTTTATTCTTTATTTTGTCATTTTGGGAGATACTTCACTCCATATTCCTACTGCACTGTCAACAACTTTAGTTTTAACTCTCTTCAACCAACTCAGTTATTTTTGGTGACACAATTTATTCTTAAATAACTGATAAATAATATTTTGAGTTGCAACATGGCTGCTGAAATTATTAGCCTTATGGTAAATGGTGGGAAAATTATGATAATGGAAAACAAGGATAAGAGTTGGAAAATTTGGACTTAGTCACATTAATATCAACATCGTGACATGAAACAAGATTGGCAAAGCAATTTTATTTGTACAGCACACGTTCAACAACAGGGTTATTCAAAGTGCTTTACATGATTTGGTAATAAAGAAAAGTATAGAATAATTATAATTGGCAAGAAAAAGCAGCAATTTCGCATGAAATACACACAACACATGAAACACAATAAAGCATGAAAAACAGCAATAAAGCATGAACACATATGATACCTAAGACATTAATCGTTTACTCAAAGGCAATTCGAAACAGATGAGATTTTAGTTTTGATTTAAAGTGGCTCAGTGTTTCAGCAGCTCTGCAGTCCCCAGGAAGTTTGTTCCAGATAAGGGGAGAATAGAAACTAAAATGTTTAGTTCTGAGTCTAAGGATGATTAGTAGACTAGAGTTGGAGGACCTGAGTGATCTGGTACCGTGACAACAGGTCTTCAACATATTTTGGTGCTAAGCCATGTAATGATTTATAAACCAGTAGGAGTATTTAGAAGTCTATTCTCTGAGCTACAGGGAGCCAGTGTAAGGACTTTAGAACTGGGGTGATGTGCTCTACTTTCCTGGTTCTAGTGAGGAACACGAGCAGCTTGCTGCTGCAAAAGTTCCTAATATTCTGCTGCTTTATGGATAAATCATGTTTCCAGCACTAATATCTCTAAACTCATCTATTATTTTGTTAGAATTTTATGATATATTTTTGATTTTCTAATCAGTAGTTTAAAATGATTTTAATCGTACAGACTGTAACTGAATATTCTGAGCTATAGATATAAGTTTGTTGGAAAGGAAAACTTGAAGCAAAAGAAGCATTTAAAAACTGAAAGTAAGCCATCTTTAGCTTCTAACATTTGTTTAAATAAGTGGTTCTGTCCTCTGGGAAAAGTTTTATTGGTTTGATTAAAAAAGCTTTTATATTAATTACATTTGGATTGTATGATTTGTGATAAAACAACTGAATCGGCATAATATTAACATTTATGAAAATCAGAAAGAAATTCAATATCTATTTAATATAATTAAGTAAAATATTATATACCATTCTATTTTTTATTTTGCAGTTAGCAAGATTTACTTAATATTTAGGTTTATGTCGTGCCCTTGTCAATGAAAAACTGTAGTTTATTTTACTTAAGTAGTAAGAGTAAATAAGGATTTAGGTTATAAAGCAAGTAAAATGTACTTTAAATCTTCACAACTAAGTGGAGGTGTAGAAGTAAGTACTTTTTACTTGATTATTGCAGGTTAAATGTATTTGATGTTTAAGGAATAATAATTACTCAAAAGGCCTGTTTGTAAATATTTAGGAGAATATTTTAAGGTAAATTTTAAAAGCTTTTTATTTCAATGTACTGACATGGACTGAAAGGCCACTCAGCCAGAAAGAAGCCATAAAAAGCCAAATAGCTAGATTGCAGATATCAAATGCACACCTGGACAAAGACCTTCATTTCAGGAGACATGTCCTGTGGTCAGATGGAACTAAAGTGGAACTGTTTGGACACAATGACCACTGTCTTTTTTTGTACATGTTATCCTACTTTTATTTAGTAAATGAGAGAACATTACACACTTGAGAAATCATACATACATGTTCAGTACTTTGTGACAATAAATGTCAAAAATATTTCAATTAACACTGAATTAATTTCATTTGATAAGCTAATCAAGAATGCAGATGTTGATACAAGTGCTAAGATACATAAATATATAGTATCACTCTAAATTGTAGGACTTTATGATCTTCCGGACCTTGGCCTCAATAAATTTTCTCGGACTGGACCTCTTTAAATTTCATTTGATTACCCCTGCTGTATTGTGTTCCCAGCTTAATGTGAAAATGAGCAATATGGGGCAGCTAGTAGGAAATTATAGATTTTTTTACATTACAGAATAAGAATTTGCAACTTTCATTATATTTTACGTATGTTTTCTTACATTTTACCTCCCAGCTCCCACATTCTCATTTTCTAGTTGCTGACTGACAATGATGATAATTATGCTGTTTTTGTGACAGTTTCTTTTCTGTTTAGATTTTGTTTGAAGACCGCTCCCCTGTCGAGATAGCAGAGGTTGAGTGCTCTTGTGCGGCTGGTACCGTGTTGTGCAATCACAGTGTTGCTCTGTTGTACCAGACCGCACACTACTCTGCTCTGAATTTGTCAGCTGTGCCACCAGTGCTTAGATGCACAGAGACAGAACTAGCTGGCACAAACCAAGGACCATGGTAAGTGTACATCTCAAGTGAACCTGAAATATATACAGTATGTCATGGAATTAAGTACACCCTTCACATTTATGCAAACATTTTATAACTTTTCATGGGACAACAGTGAAGAAGGTAATACAAAAAGTTAGTATACTCATGTGAAAATGTTCATAGGGATTCAAAGTGAATCCAGTTGGTTAATATTTTTGATGTATCTCAATGGGCTTGGATGTGCTCACTTTTTTGCTACCAGACATTAATGGCTGTGGAGTTATTTTGAGAGGGAAGTAAACTAACACTGGTATAATGAACGTGTCAATACTGTGGTGCAGCACTGGCCCCACAAGAAACTGACTGAGGGTGCAAATAGAGTTTCTCGCCATTTAAAGGGGGGGTATTATGCTTCTTCCAGGCACATATTACCCTTCTATAACACACTCCAATAAAATTGTCACCTTAAGTCTTTTAAAAGTCCATCTTAAAGAAATGTACTTCCGTATTGGACGCCTTGATTTTCGCCTGTGCCTCTCTAAGACCCTCCTACTCTTTCTGACACTCCCCCTTCAGTTCATCACATACCCTGCATCATCGCAGCATGCACGGAGTCGGAATAAAATCCCACAAAAGACGCGCAGCTGCGGCTGGTGTGTTATAATTACTGCACCTGGGACTCAGCCGGAGATATGTGAGATGGGGAGGGGTGGGGAGCTCTGCAGGGGCGAGGCTCTCAGCTGAGTACGTACGGCCAGAGGAAGAGATGGGTGGAAAAGGTGGGAATAGGTGGGAGCAGGCGTTTCAGCAACCCCGAGAACTACCAGCAGAGACTCAAAGATTACTCTAATATGAGTGAATGGGTCAGAGCAACACTTCAGGCATGTTTTTAATGAGGGAAAGACAGGTTCTCAGGATATTAAGCTTCAGAAAGTCCATTTTACATAATACCCCCCTTTTAAAATGTAACATGAAGCCACTAAAACGGAGGGTGCAAACATTTCAAAATCAGATTGGAATGCACCCTTTGTACCGGGCCTGCTTTGGTTTTGTCATATGACACATGATAAAATAATAGTGATTTTTTTTTCCACTTCTGTGACATACATTAGGATGCCGTCCAGTTCTATATGAAACAACAGTGAGGGAACACACAATGTGAGCGACACAAAGATTTGCTGTTTTTTTGTACACATCAAATTCACAAACATTACAGTTGTCAATAACATCAGTTATTTATTTAGACCTGTTTACATTATGTATAATGACAATAATTATGTGATGTACATTTAAATATAGGCCTATCATGGCTTCTCTCTAAGTATGTGGTGTAACTAATGTCATATTGTACTTTATTTGCTGACAGGGTGTGAAACCAGGCCGGGTATGCACATGGTTTTTGTTTCCGCTAGACCGAAGCAGCGCACTGTAGGAAATGGTGTAAGGTAATTGTCGTTAAAGTTCCCATGTAGTTGTTCTGTACCAATGTAGAATTTTTATACTTTGGTGTATTTCTTTAAAAGCAAAGGTTACAAAGCAGTGCGGGGAAAAATGGTTGACACTGATGTCCTCCGGGTGGCAGAGGTGTATGAGGACTTTCCAGCTGACCTAGCGCCTCTCATCAGCACCATGGCCATCAGCGCTGATGTCCCTCTCATTGACTCGGCTTTTGGAAACGTGCAGGAAGGTAGCCCGATTGCTTTTCAACACCCACTGCCAGTCAGCCGAGTCATCACTCACCATCCGGATGCCCCTCCACCACCGTTGCTGCCACTGGACGATTACCATCTCGAGTCCACCTGTGTCCAGTTTGTTTGTAACCACCAGCAATTAAATTCAATTCAGTTTATTTATATAGCGCCGATTCACAACAGATGTCATCTCAAGGCACTTAACAAGAAGTCATTTCAATACATTTATACAAACATTCCAATCAGTTAAAAAGTTTCCTATTTAAGGAATCCCAGCAGATTGCGTCAGTCATTGGCGTGAGGTTGGGCCCCGTTGATGCAGACTTTCCAACCACAGCAATCCTTCAGCAATCCCTCATACTGAACAAGCATGTAGCGACGGTGGAGAGGAAAAACTCCCCTTTAACAGGAAGAAACCTCCAACAGAACCAGGCTCAGTAGGAGCGGCCATCTGCCACGACCGTCTGGGGGTTTGAGAAGACAGAGCAGAGACACAGAAGGAACAGAAGATCTGATATAAGAGAACTTTCTATGTTACAGAAAGTAAAAAGTTGATAACAGGACACAGTGGATGTTCAGTTACTGAGAGGATCATCCCAGTCGATGCCCCCCGTCCAACAGGGCATTGCAGCCAAGCAGGATACCAGACCAGGTATATCTTCTATGGAGAGAAAAACACTGAGAGAAAACAAAGTTAACAGTCGAAATTACAGAATGTACTGTAATACAACTGGAGAGTAGTAGTAGAAAAGGAAGTAGCAGAGTGAAGAAAATTGGTAAGTCTGTCCTCCAGCAGTCTAAGCCTATAGCAGCATAACTACAGAGATAGCTCAGGATGACCTTAGCCACTCTAACTATAAGCTTTATCAAAAAGGAAAGTTTTAAGCCTGGCCTTAAAAGTAAACAGAGTGTCTGCCTCACGGACTAAAGCTGGGAGCTGGTTCCACAGGAGAGGAGCCTGATAACTAAAAGATCTGCCTCCCATTCTACTTTTAGAAATCCTAGGAACTACAAGTAAACCTGCAGTCTGAGAGCAAAGTGCTCTGTTAGGAACATAAGGAACAATCAGATCTCTGATGTATGATGGAGCTTGATTATTAAGGGCTTTATATGTAAGAAGAAGGATCTTAAATTCTATTCTGGATTTAACAGGGAGCCAATGAAGGGAAGCTAAAACAGGAGAAATGTGATCTCTCTTTTTAATATTCAACTCTTGCTGCCGCATTTTGGATCAACTGAAGGCTTTTAATGGCATTTTGTGGACTACCTGTTAGTAAAGAATTACAGTAGTCCAGCCTTGAGGTAACAAATGCATGGACTAGTTTCTCAGCATCACTCCTGGACAGGATGTTTCTAATTTTAGCAATATTCCGGAGGTGAAAGAAGGAAATCCTAGAAACCTGTTTAATATGGGATTTAAATGTCAAGTCTTGGTCAAAAATAACGCCGAGGTTCTTTACGTTATTACTGGGGGCCAATTTAATGCCATCCAGATGAAGTTATTGACTAATCAGTTTCTTTTTTAGAACTTCTGGTCCAAAGACGGCAACTTCTGTCTTGTCAGAATTTAAAAGCAAAAAGTTTAGATTCATCCATGTTTTTATGTCTTGCAGACATGCCTGTAATCTACCTAACTGACTGGGTTCATCAGGATTTATGGATAAATATAGTTGTGTATCATCGGCATAGCTGTGGAAATTTATCCCATGCTGTCTAATGATTCTACCAATTGGGAGCATATATATGGTGAACAGAATTGGTCCAAGCACAGAACCCTGTAGAACTCCACAAGTCACCCTTGAGAGTGAAGAAGATTTATCATTTAGATGAACAAACTGGAATCTATCAGACAAATATGATTTAAACCAGCCTAGTGCTGTTCCTTTGATCCCTGCAACATGTTCAAGCCTTTCTAAGAGAATATTATGATCGACTGTGTCAAAAGCAGCACTGAGATCTAACAAAACCAGAACAGACACCAGTCCATTATCTGAGGCCATGAGAATATCATTAGTAACCTTCACCAGTGCTGTTTCAGTGCTATGATGAGCTCTAAAACCTGACTGAAACTCTTCAAACAGCTCGTTACTGTTTAGAAGCTCACAGACTTGATTAGCAACAATTTTCTCAAGGACTTTGGATAAGAAAGGAAGATGAAATATAGGTCTGTAATTCACTAAGTCATCTTGATCAAGGGAAGGTTTCTTGAGTAAAGGTTTAATTACAGCTATTTTAAATTCCTGTGGTACGTATCCGTTTACTAAGGATAGATTCATCACATCCAAAATGGGGCCAGGAACCAAATGGAACACTTCCTTAAATAATTTGGTTGGAATTGGGTCCAACATACAAGTTGAAGGTTTAGATGAGGCTAATATTTTTGATAATTCCGAAAGCTCGACTGAATCAAAACAGCCTAAGCACAAATGAGGATCTACAATTCTTTCCGATACTGCCTCATTTACTGAGGAAGAAGTAATCATGTTTGGGAGGATGCCAATGATTTTATTTTTAATAGAATTAATTTTATTTATGAAGAATCCCATAAAATCATCACTGCTAAGAGCTGGGGGAATAGTTGGCTCAACAGAGCTATGACTCTGTGTAAGTTTGGCAACTGTACTAAAAAGAAACCTAGGATTGTTTTTATTCGCCTCTATTAATGATGAAAAATATGCTGTTCTAGCTTGTCGAAGGGTCTTTTTATACAGCAATAGACTGTTATTCCAGGTTAAATAAGAATCCTCTAGGTGTGTAGAGCGCCATTTTCTCTCCAACTTCCTAGTATTCTGCTTTAAAGTACGCAACTCTGCTTTGAACCAAGGAGTCAGCCTCCTATGGCTAGCCACTTTCTTTTTTAAGGGGGCTACACTATCTAATGCCAAACGCAATGAGGACGTAACATTGTGAACCAGATCATCAATTTCTGAAGGGTTAGAGATAGAATTGCTGCCATCCACTGTGTTACCCTGAGACACTAAGGAAAGTAAGAATGGAACAGATTCTTTAAAAATTGTTACAGCATTGTCTGATAAAGCTCTACTATAATGAAATTTTCGTTCAGATTTAAAATGGTCAGTTAAAGTAAATTCAAAAGTTATTAAGAAGTGGTCAGACAGGACCGGGTTATGTGGGTGGACTGTTATTTCCTCACACTCAATACCATATGTCAGTACAAGGTCCAAAGTGTGTTTGCCCGAGTGGGTCGATCCCTGTACTTTTTGAGTAAAGCCAATTGAGTCTAAAATAGCACTAAAGGCTGCATTTAGGCTATCACTTTCAGTATCCACGTGAATATTGAAGTCCCCCACTATAATAACCCTATCAGTATTTAATACTACATCAGATAACAAATGTGAGATCTGATCCAAGAATTGAGAGTAAGGGCCTGGTGGACGATACAAAACCACAAACAAAAATGGTCTTAATGTTTTGCAACTTGGATGAGGAAAATTAAGGGTTAGATGTTCAAAAGAACTGTAGCTATCAATTGGTCTGGGACTAATTAGTAAATCATAACAAAAAATGGTTGCAACTCCTCCTCCTCGCCCAGTATTTCTAGGAATGTGAAAATCTAAATGACTGGAAGGAGTTGACTCATTTATACTGACATAATCCTCCTGCTGCAACCAGGTTTCTGTGAGACTAAGGAAATCAATGTGATTATCACAAATCAAGTCATTTACTAACAAAGTCTTTGAGGAGAGAGATCTTATGTTTAATAAACCACATTTAATAGATTTATTTTTCTTTTCAGTCAAAGTGGTATTTATTTTTATGAGATTTCCATAATTTGCTTTTGTTGGCTTAACTTTTAATCCATTTAATTTTGGCCGTGGGCAAGACACTGTTTCTATAGGGTAATGGGTGGGTAACAGTACAGAAGCAGCAGAGAGGTGGGTTAAACTACGACTCTGCTTCCTGGTCTGGACCCTGGGTTGTCAGTGTTTTGGAGGACTAATAAATTCAGCCATATTCCTAGAAAGAAGAGCTGCTCCATCCAAAGTGGGATGGATGCCGTCTCTCCGGATCAGACCAGGTTTTCCCCAAAAAGTTTGCCAGTTATCAATGTAGCCCACATCGTTTGTAGGACACCACCTAGACAACCATTGATGGAATGACAGCATGCGGCTAAACATGTCATCACTGGTCCGATCAGGCAGGGGACCAGAAAAGATTACCGAGTCTGACATTGTTTTAGCAAACTTACACACCGAAGCAACACTAATTTTAGTGACCACCGATTGGCGTAGCCGGGTGTCATTACCGCCAGTGTGAATAAGAATCTTACTGTATTTACGCTTATCTTTAGCCAGCAGTTTCAGGTAGGATTTGATGTCGCCCGTTCTGGCCCCTGACAAGCATTTGACTATTCAATGGTGTCTCTAATGCCACGTTTCTGACTATGGAGCCGCCAATTACCAGGGTCGGCTTCTCAGCGGGTGTGTCGCTGAGCGGGGAAAATCTGTTAGAAACGCGGACCGGTTGGTGGTGGCCCGTGGGCTGGGTCCTAAACTCAGCAAAAAAAGAAACGTCCTCTGACTATCAACTGTTTTTACTTTCACTAAACTTAATGTGCGTAAATATTTGCATGAACACTAAAAGAGTCAACACCATAAGACATAAACTAAAAGTGTTTCACAGACATGTGACTAACAGAAATAGAATAATGTGTCCTTGAATGAAGGGAGGCTCAAAATCAAAAGTACCAGTCAGTATCTGGTGTGGCCACCAGCTGCTTGAGGTACTGCAGTGCATCTCCTCCTCATGGACTGGACCAGATTTGTCAGTTCTTGCTGTGAGATGTTACCCCACTCTTCCACCAAGGCACTTGTAAGTTCCTGGACATTTCGAGGGGGAATGGCCCTATCCATCACCCTGCGATCCAACAGGTCCCAGACGTGCTCAATGGGATTGAGATCTGGCCTCTTCGCTGGCCATGGCAGAACACTGACATTGCTGTCATGCAGAAACTCATGCACAGAACGAGCAGTATGACTGGTGGCATTGTCCTGCTGGAGGATCATGTCTGGATGAGCATGCATAAAGGGTACCACATGAGGGAGGAGGATGTCTTCCCTGTACCGCAAGGCATTGAGATTGCCTGCAATGACAACAAGCTCAGTCCGATGGTGATGTGATATACCGGCACATACCATGACGGACCCCTACCTCCAAATCGATCCCGCTCCAGGGTACAGGCCTCGGTGTAACGCTCATTCCTTCGACGATAAACACGAATCCGTCCATCACCCCTGGTGAAACAAAACCATGACTCATCAGTGAAGAGCACTTTTTGCCACTCCTGTCTGGTCCAGCGAAGGTAGGTCTGTGCCCATAGGCGGCATTGTTGCTGGTGATGTCTGAGGGCCTACAAGGCCTACAAGCCCTCAGTCCAGCCTCTCTCAGCCTATTGCGGACAGTCTGAGCACTGATGGAGGGATTGCGTGTTCCTGGTGTGACTCGGGCAGTTGTTGTGGCCATCCTGTACCTCTCACGCAGGTGTGATATTCGGATGTACCGATCTTGTGTAGGTGTTGTTACACGTGGTCTTCCACTGCGAGGATGATCAGCTGTCCTTCCTGTCTCCCTGTAGCGCTGTCTTGGGCGTCTCACAGTGCGGACATGGCAATTTATTGCCCATGCCACATCAGCAGTCCTCATGCCTCCCTGCAGCATGCCTAATTCACGTTCACGCAGATGAGCAGGATCCCTGGGCATCTTACTTTGGGTGTTTTTCACAGTCGGTAGACAAGTCTCTTTAGTGTCCTGCGTTTTTAGAACTGTGACCTTAAATGCCTACTTTCTGTAAGCTGTTAAGGTCTTAACGACCATTCCACAGGTGCATGTTAATTAATTGATTATGGTTAATTGAACATGCATGGAAAACATTGTTTAAACCCTTTACAATGAAGACTGTCGACGTGCTGGGTTGCTTATAAACCATGGTATAAACCATGAGACAGAAGAGTCCGTGGTAAACATATGAAATAACTTGGACGTAACTTGTTTTTTTCCCGATTGGAGCCCGGCTCCTCAAGTCTTTTAGCGAGACGCTCCAAAAGGTGTCTGTCCTTCAGAGTCCAGTGAACTGTCTGGTGATCTGGTCTTCAGCTCTAAAGGCCAGAAGCTTCCAGACCTCTGCATCACTCCAGTTTGCCATTTCAGCTGATACGGTTTACAAATGCTAAATGAACTCCCCATGTTTACTGTCATTTTAAATACTGCTGTCAGTTGGGGCTCAGCGCACATTCCACACATCATCATGACATCACCCTCTGTTGCAGCAAAGCGAAATCTTCACTTATAGTCCAGAGTTGCGGCTATATTGTGGTAATATTAGTATTAAGCCTGCCGGCCCGAATGCTGCAATATTCTTGCCTCTCCATGCACCACGACACATTCATAAGACACACCGTGCCGCCAATATTACCCTAATATGCCACCACGGTGTGTCTTTTGAAAACACTTAACGGGGTGTTCACACCAAACGCGTTTGAAGCGTCAAGGGCGTCAGGTTTACATGTAAAGTCAATGGAGAAGCGCGCTGATGTGCGTCAGGGGGTCCCGCTTCAAATCAGAAGCAGATTTGCGGGACGAAAACGCTTTCTGCTTCAGATTCGCGCGAATGAGGCGTTTGACGCGCTTCAGAAAATAAGCGTGTCATTTCATGTGGTGCATGTGGTGCATTTTGTGCACTCGCGCTTCACTCGTGTTTTTGCATAATCCGGTGAAGTTGAAAAATGTTTAACTTCGGTGTCAATTCGCGCCGTGTCAGCCAATAGGGAGCCTGGTTACCAGTGATGCTGTGACCCAGTACAGGGCAGGTCCGCCAAGCCATTCATTCAACATGGAGGAAAGACTGTTCAGCGCTGTGGCTAATCATCCGGAGCTATATGACACCAGCTGCTTCTTCTATAGAGAAAGGAATAGAAAGGATCTCGCTTGGAAGAAAATCAGTGAGGACTGTTGGTAAGTTCATTTCACTTTTGAAAGTTTTAACTGACCCTGCGAACTGCGCAAAAGCCAGCAAGCCCGCCCACTGTCCCGTTATTTTACTGCTGATGTACAAATACTTTTCCGCTAACAAGATAATGTGTTTATTCAGAGGACGTATGCAGAAAAAAGTGGAAGAGCCTCAGGGACACCTATTTGAAGGAGAAGAAGATGGAGAAGGAGAAGCGGAGTGGGTCAGCAGCAGGATCGGGGAGGAAATGGAAGTTCTCCGCGGTCATGAGGTTTCTCGACCCCTTCGTCACCCCACGTGAGACCAGCGGCAACATGGGGGGGGTCAACGGTCGGACCGCGGAGAACATCCTCCCTGAGAACCAGGGACAGCCTGAAGAAGCAGCAGGGGAGTCCGAGACAGAAGATATGTTTACAATGAATTAACACAGGCAGTTAAGGTAATTTATGTATGTTGTAATATAGGCATAGCCTAGATGTTATTGTTCTGACGATCTGTGCTAACTCATCACAATGTCCTACCGTAGCCCGGCTAGAGCTATGTCTATCTGTCGGTGCAACTCCTCGAAAAGTGCTACCGGTATGTTTACATGCCGAAAACAACTGTTAGCTTATGATGTTAAATCTAATCATTGGAAAATATTTTTCAAGTGGCGGGATTGAAGTGGCTTTATATGAATAACGGAAACCTTTCTTTCAATCCACAGAACATGCTACCCGTTTAATATAAAGCTAAAACTAGGCTAGCACATATAGATGCACTAAAAACAGTGATCAGAATATCCTATGTTTTAAATATACGTGAGTTGCACATATAGATGCACTAAAAACAGTGATCAGGATATCTTACCTGTTAAATGTAAAGCTAAAACTAGCACATAGAAGAAACTAATATACAAGGGCTGTCATGTAAACTTGAAACAAGTAGCTTAAGGAAAGCCTTAAAATATTTTGAATAATTTAGCCAGTTATAATACGAATTGATGGGTAGCACAGATAGTCGGAACAGTATGGACAGATAAACAGTATATATAATTTCTCTATGACTATTGTTATCAACCTTTTGAGTTAATGTTTAATATTGTCTGGACAGCGTTAAAAGATTCAGCAGCGGCTGAGCCATCTCTTGCTGCTTCTTCTGGTTCTCTAGTTCCTGGTCCCTCTGCCCCTGCTGCTGCACCAACAGGTGTGGGAATGAAATTCATTCAACAACAAATGCATAAATTTAGATGTACAGCAACCACTGATGGGTTTAAACATTCACATTAACTCACTAATGTTTGTAAATAATTACCTTTATTAATAATCTACAGCCAATGATAATAGCCTGATTTTTTACCATTATGTTGAAAATCACAATCTTCTCATCACAGTGTGTTGTTTTGTGCTTTCTCTTTTACAGGCCCACAGAGGAGGAAAAGACCCTGGCAGGTGAGGGACGGATCCCGGGGTGGTCCGTCGCCAGTGGAGCTGGCCATCCTGGAGTCCCTGAAGAGGCCATGCCTTTCTCCCACCGAACACTTTCTCCTCTGCATTGTTCCTGCTCTGGAGAGCATGCCGCCTCAGACGAGAGAGCTGGTCAAATTTAAAAAATAATTTTTGAGAGCACTACAGTTGTGCTTAATTTGGAACCATTGGAGCCTAGTGATCTGTAGTTTTTATTAAAACACGAGGCAGCAGCCTCTCCAGGGCAAGAACAACGCCATTGTCCGCTTCTTCGCTGACCCTGAGGCTCTTCCACCTCCTAGCATAGTCCTTTCTATTCCTGTCTCTGTAAATATTTATATTTGCATATATAATTTTTTTTAAAATTTAAAATAAATTTTGAAAAAAATGACTAAATGTCTGTTAGTTTTACCACACAGCAACATAACACATAACACTGTGAAGACAAATTATTTAAGAGAGAAAAGAGAGTTTAGTTTATGCTGGAGGCAAGCTACATTTATTAACAACACAATAAGAAATGGCAGGAAAGCTCTTTAGAGGTTTGTGGGTGGCTCTTAAAAGACCCGTTGTGGGGGAGTCACAGGGACTTCAAAAAGGTTACTCTTTTGGCTGCCAAGGCACTGCTCCCTCCGCCGAGAAGTGGGCCATGAACTTCTCCCTCACCAGGACAGCCTCTCTGGAGGAGTTGTTGGCTGCAACACGACCCAGGCCTGGCAATGGCTCCACCACAGCAGGCGCCGCACCGCTCAAAGCAGTTGCCCCTGTCTCGTCTGAACGCCGCAAGAAATTGTGGAGAAGACACGTCGCCTTCACACACTTCTCTGCAGTTTCAGGATGGAGCTCCATGTTGCGCCTATACACCCTCCACTGTGAGGAGAGGATGCCAAAGGCGCACTCCACTACCAGGCGGGCCCTGGAGAGGTGATAGTTGAAGACTCTCCTCTGTAAAGGGAGGAGTCGTCCAGGAAAAGGCCTCAGGAGCTCCCTCCGCAGCGGGAACGCCTCATCAGCCACAAAGACATGGGGCTGGGGCAGGTAGAGGAAGGTCAGAAGGCAGTCGGAGAGTGCCAGCCCGAAGAGCCTAACCAAAGGTGGAGATGGCCAAAATCACCACCGTCGCTGGTCCTCCCGTACCCCCCAACATCAATAACGCGGAAGCGATACTTTGCATCCACAACTGCAAGGAGAACAATGGAGAAGGTTCCCTTGTAATTGTGGAACATGGATCCTGAGTTGGGGGAGCCTTGATCTGCACGTGCTTCCCATCTAGAGCTCTGCAGCAGAGAGGGAAGTTCCACTGCTCCAGGAATCCCTCTGCAATGGACCGCCAGTCTTCAGTGGAAGGTACAGCCATGTAGTCCTCCACTAGACAGTCCCAGATGGCCGTCGCTACCTGGGGGACGATCTGGCACACTGTGGAGACACCAACTCTGAAGCTGGAAGCGATGGTCCTATACGAGTCCCCAGTGGCAAGGAACCTGGAAAAAACAACTTTTTTAATGTATTATGGGTACTTTAGTAACAAAATTTATTATTCAAATCATTCAAAATTAATTATTCAAATTCCAAAATACTTTATTGATCCCAGGGGGAAATTACACAATATATAAATATTATGCAAAATATTATATGAATATATGAATATGAAATATGTATTTAATATTATATAAAACTGTATTTTCTGTTTTGTATTGGCTCTGATGATTCAGTAAGAACATATCCTGGTTTCATCTTAATGTTTCCATCTCACCACATATCCAAAATGATATCATGACCAGCAGCTTTTACAGCTGTGGCTCCAGCAAACATCAGCTGATACTAGAACGTCATATTAAATCAATTAACAGGTTATTAAATGTGCTGCTGTTGTTTAGCGCGACATCCACTGGTTTCCTCTTTCTAGTGCAGTGGGCAATAAACAAACAAAAGAGAGACGGGACTGGTAACAGAAAAGCCGATCAGTTACATGATTAAATGAGCAACAGGAGAGGTAGCTGCAGCGCAGCTTTGTGTCTTTTTTTTATCCATACCACAGCTATGCTATCAGTGTAAAAACTGATAGCATAGCAAATACTA
Organism: Valencia hispanica; assembly: GCA_963556495.2. Taxonomy (NCBI): domain Eukaryota; kingdom Metazoa; phylum Chordata; class Actinopteri; order Cyprinodontiformes; family Valenciidae; genus Valencia; species Valencia hispanica. The sequence goes on along the minus strand of OY747700.1, from coordinate 61,150,234 downwards.
ACATACTTATTGGTAAAGGACTACCATATTATACACTTTTACTAACCGCAGACAGATGGACAGGCGCTCAGCAGGTGGGATTGAGCGCCTGTAGTTGGTGTCTTGGCGGGCGATGCTTGGACCTACGCTGCACAACAGCTCCTCAAACTGGGCGCAGGACAGATGGTGGTACTGCTGAAAGCGGGCAGCATCCAGACGCAGCTCTTGGAGCAAGTGGTGAAACTCCCCAAACTGCTCACGCTTCTGGAGGATCTGGTGGACCCAAGTACGGCGAGGACTTACATAACGCCGCTGCTCTGTTCTCCAGAGTAAATACAGAACGGACTCTCTCTTCAAAAAGTACATCAACAGCTGCCATCTTGCAAAAACACAGTATGGCACTAGCTCCTCCCACAAGTTGCATATTTCAGGCATATTTCAGGCGTGAAAATTGTATATTTTCAGCACGTCAAATTGTTCACGCTTTGAGGTGCGAATACTCGCGCGTTCAACTAGGGGCGTGCACCGCGTTTTTGAAGCTTCAAACGCATTTGGTGTGAACGCACTGTAAGGGTAAACATTGATTTTAATGACTTTGCTGTTTTTGTGGTTACATACAATTTACATTATTACAGTAACCTCTTATGAACATGAAAGAATAATAGGCTCCACAGTAGTACCGTTACTTTGCAGCAAGAAAGTCCTGGGTTCAGAACCCTGCCTGGAGTCTTTCTGCATGGTCTCTCTGTGTAAGTGTGGGTTCTCTCCAGGTCCTCCCAATGTCAAGACATGCCTGTTAGGTTAATGGTTAATTGGTCTCTCTAGATTGTCCTTTGTGTACATGGTTGTTTGTCCTGGATGTCTCTGGACCAGCAACCTGTCCTGGGAGTACCCCGCCTCTTGCCCAATGACTGCTGGAGATGGACACCACCACAAATAAAGTCTACTGTCCAGTGAAACTTAGCCAAATGTTTGTGTTCAGTCTGAAGGTGAAAAGTGTTGGTGCAAAGCTGCTAAAATGGGATTACTCACCTGCCTTCGCTGTGTCCTTTCCAGGGTGTTCGGACAAGTGCTTCCCTGGAGCTTCAGACACCATTTATAGGTTCCAGAAAAGGCCATGTGGTAAGTGTGGCGAATTTCTTTATATCAGGGATTGAAGAAAATATCAATACGTTGATATAATGCAATATGTTGTCACGATATTGAATCGATGGATCAACTAGATCTAGTAAGAAAACTGTATGTGTTAAAGTATGAAAAAGGTTGGATTGTTTAGAATGATGGGACAGTTTTTCTACAGTTAAATTCAGTTTTAAAAATCACAATTTATAGCCCTCTGCATTAGGAATGTTTAGTCCTTTAACAGCTGACACTATTTAAGGCTGAAGTTTGTCATCAGAGGAGAGATTTTTGGTGGCTTTGGAAGGCATGTAGTCTATTTGAGCCTGGCATGTCCACGTCCCCCCCTGTCAACTACACTGGCCACAGCTGCCCCTGCCCTCTCTGATTCCTCCGCCACATCCTGATGTGGAAATGGTCCCTGCTCCTATGAACTCACCCCTGATTTTAACTGTAACTCACATACTGGACTTGGACCTTGTTCTACCTCATTCATACCTGTTATTATCAGCAGAGAGCAGACTAAAAATCATAAACCGAACAAATGCAGTCCAAATAATCTCAAAAAGTTGCCAAAAGCCCACTTTCAGTAAATCATACAGTCCCTCCATCTCCAATCACTATTAATATGGCACTTTTTAATGTTCGCTCTCTGCTGAACAAAACTTATTTTTGACCATAATCTTCATTGTTTATTTTTAACAGAAACTTGGCTGAGTGCAGATGCCCCTGTTGTTCTTACAGAAGCCTCCCCACCTAATTTTAATTTCACTTATTCTACGAAGAGTAGCAAAAGGGGAGGCGGAACTGCTTTTAAAAGTTCATCAACACTTTCCGCCTAACCTGTTTTATTTGATAACTATTTTACTTTTGAATATAATGCAAATGTTTTCAGCACTCCTCAGATTTTATGTCACAATTTATAGGCCTCCTAAAAAGAGTGCACTTTTTATTCAAGAATTTTATATAAGAAGTTTTTATCAATTTTGCACAACTCCTTTGAAAGGATCATTTTAGCTGGTGATTTTAATCTACATATAGATAACCTTTTAGATCCTTTATCAACAGATTTTTTTAACATCCTGACTTATATGGATTTTAGCCAATATGTCATGCAGCCGACTCGCAACAAAGGACACACCCTGGACTTGGTCATCACGCATGGCCTGTCCACCCGTGTGTCCTCTGTTGTTGACTTGGCTGTCTCTGACCACTACTGTGTGTTTTTTAACATCACCAGTGTTATTCAGCAGGAGACCTCTGTGAGAACTGTCAGGAAGCGCCATTTAACCCCTGAAGTGGCTGCAGGTTTTCTGGAAATTTTTAAAAAGAATCCTCCTATTGTTTTACCTGCCCCCTGTGATTTTATTGTCAAGGATTTTAACAGAAGGCTTCAGTCCACTCTTGACCGGCTTGCTTCACTACAAGTTAAAAGTTTAAAATCTAAAGCTGCAACGCCGTGGAAAAATGAAAACCTCAGAAAAATGAAGAGAAATGGTAGGGCGCCAGAGAGAAAATGGAGGAAAAGTAAAACCACAATAAACCATCAAATATACACAGATCTTCTCAAATTATACAACAATGCAGTAAGAAATTCAAGAAATTCATACTTCTTCAAAATCATCTCGGAACATAAAAATAATTCCAAAATCCTTTTTTCCACCATTGATAAACTTTTTAACAGAGCTACTACTGCATTTCCTAAAACCCCCTCAAACAATCTTTGTGAGGAGTTCGCAGACCACTTCAGAGGGAAGGTAGACACCATCAGATGTAAGATTTTATCTTCTCAGTGTAACATGGTTTTAGACAAATCTGAGCATGTGTCTTTACCAGAGGAAACACTGGACAGTTTTGTCCTGGTGGAAGCTGGGACTCTTGATAAAGTTTTCTCCTCAGTGAGGCCCACCACATGTGTTTTGGACTCGATTCCCACTTCCTTTTTTAAGCTATTTTATGGATCTTTTAGAGATGAGATTTTAACCATGATGAATTGCTCCCTTCAGACGGGGGTCTTTCCTGCCGCCTTTAAAGGGGCGGTAGTGAGGCCCCTGCTGAAGAACAGCAATTTATATTTTAATGATTTTAACAATTTTAGACCGGTATCTAACTTACCTTTTTTAAGCAAAATTTTAGAAAAAAATGTTTTAATTCAACTTAATGATTTTATTAATGAGCACAATTTCCTGGAGAAATTTCAGTCTGGTTTTAGATGGCCCTTCTAAAGATTTTAAATGATTTTAGATTAAACTATGATGCTCAGAAAGTGACAGTGTTGGTTCTACTGGATCTAAGTGCTGCCTTCGATACAGTAGACCACACTATTCTTTTAACCCGTTTAAAACAGATCGGTCTCTCTGGTGATGTTCACAAATGGTTCACATCCTATCTCACAGACAGGACTTTTATGGTAAGTTTAGATACCTGCTCCTCTAGGGTCCACTGGATTACATGTGGTGTGCCCCAGGGTTCGATTTTAGGCCCAGTGCTTTTTAACCTGTATATGCTCCCTCTTGGCAGCGTCATCAGAAGACATGGAGTCAACTTTCACAGTTATGCTGATGATACACAGCTGTACATCTCCATGTCTCCCGATGACACACGGCCAATGGATGCACTTTTTAACTGCATTTTAGACATTAAATCCTGGATGGCAGAAAACTTTCTCCAGCTCAACCAGGACAAAACTGAAGTTTTAGTCATCGGTCCTGAGGCTCAGAGAGAGAAACTTTTACCAAAACTACAATCACTGTCTTTTAATCCCTCTTTACAAGTGAAGAACCTGGGTGTGATTTTTGACTCCGAGCTGACTTTTATTCAGCACATAAAAAATATTACTAAAATAGGCTTTTATCAACTAAAGAACATCGCCAGAGTCCGCCCCATTCTCTCTCTGGCCAATACGGATAGTATATCAAAAAGAGTATATCAGGTTTACAACTACTACAAAATTCAGCAGCACGTGTCCTGACGAAGACCAGGAGGCGGGAGCACATTACACCGGTCTTAAAATCATTGCATTGGCTCCCCGTACATTTCAGGATCGACTTTAAGGTTCTTTTAATGGTTAAGTGTCTTAATGGTCTTGGGCCTTCTTATCTCTCTGAAATGCTTTTACCATATAAACCTTTGCGGTCTCTGCGCTCCTCTGGGAGCCGTCTCCTTGTCACCCCAAAAGTCAGGACACACACGCATGGTGAGGCGTCTTTCCAGTTTTATGGCCCTCACCTCTGGAACAGGCTGCCAGAGGACCTCAGGGCTGCAGAGAACGTTCATATTTTTAAGAGCAGGCTCAAGACTCACCTTTTTAGCCTAGCTTTTAACTGATTATTATTTATTACTGTTTGTTTAATTGCTCTGCATGTTTTATATGATTATATTTTTATCGGTTTTACTATTTAATCTTAGCACATTAATTTACTGTTTATTTTTTTAACTTTAATTTATCTTAATCCCCGTTCCAGTGTTTCCTCTGTGGGAGCCCTCTGCCCCGGGAGCGGTGGTCGGCTGTGGCTGCTCTCCAGGTGGAGCTTGGGTGGAGGTGGGGGTCTTGGCCTTGCCTCCACTGGGCGCCCTGTGTCGGTGCCTCGGCTGCTGCTGTTAGTCTACCGCTGCCGGGGCAAATGGCTCCTCTGATGGCGTTTCCTTGCATGGTTAATCTACACTCGGCCCAATGTCCTTTTTTACTTTTTCTATTAACTGTGTGTGTGCATGGGAGTTGGGTTGGGGGGAGGGGGGTATAACTGTGACCATGCTTTTAAATCTGTGGGGGAGGGAAGGGAAGGTGGTTTTTATGTGGGGTCATTTTAATCTGTAAAGCACTTTGTGATGCAACTTCTTGTATGAAAAGCGCTTTATAAATAAAGTTTGATTTGATATTGTCTATCAAGTTGTGCCACATGTGGAAAAATAAACATTTGCTGCTTCCACCACACTCTGCCTCAGCCGTCATGACAATAAATCCAGCCATAAAAGGTATGCATAAAAAACATACATTAAACTCATCCTCCATTTAGATTGTTTTGTCATTTGAGAGATGCCTGTTTGATTTCCTATTAGGACCAAACTTCTTCGTTAAATGAAACAACTTTTACTGCTGAATCTGTCAGCAGTATTAATACTTCTTAGCTTAATTGCAAATATGCAAAGCTGATATGCCCCTTTTCCACCAGGGTCAGCTCAGCCTGGCCCAGAACAGCCTGGTTGTGTTTCCATTGCCATCTCAGGAACGCCACAGTGGGGGAAGACATCGGCGGCCTCAGTGTAGCAAAAGTTCCAGTAAAAATCAGTCATCTCTCACTGTTTTCCGACATTACTAATGCTGATGCTGGAGCCGGTATCTAGCCCACTCTCTGTCGTTGCTCGCTGGCCTTTCACCATAAATGTCGTCCATTTCTGCAAAGCGCTTCCAGGGCCTGCCTTCTGCCCCAGTCCAGCCATCGTGGTCCTTCACGGCCCGATATTCGCTATTAAATATTTTTTTCCTTTCCCCCAGTAATGTTTTGAACTTGCTGGAAGCCATGCGTCGCCATTTTCTGAGACGTCACTTCACACGCACACCGCCAGGCCAATCAGTGGCTGCCACTACGTAGGTAGGAGTGAGTGACATCACTTTACCAGACCAATCAGTCCATAGGTGGGCGTGTTGGGTCGCCTCGGCCCGCTTCGGACTGAGTCAGAGGTAGTCCGATAAAAGGGCTCAGCCCGGCCCAGACAAAGGTAGGGGAAAAGGGGCAGTAGAAACACACCCCAGGAAGACGTGCAGCTGTATCATATTCTTTTAATTTCAGTCCTGCATTCCTTTCTGTTTATGTATTACATAAAATCACAATAAATATATTAAGGCTGGTGGGTGAGAACGTGACAGAATGTGGAAATATTTAATGTGTATGAATTTAAGGCAACACTTTTTTACTGGACTAAAGAAATCTTCAGGTAAACTCGTTTCTTATTCCGATTTAGGTCATTTTATTTACATGTTATACTTATACAAAAACAGTTCTTTTTGTAATAACAACATGACTGCAAAGCCAGAACAATAGCAAAGATTTGAAACAATCAAAACCTCTTGAATAAAGAGTGCTCCTGCTGGGTTTTCTCACTGCCAACTATGGAATATGATCCAGTTAAAACACTTAATACAGTCTAGAATTAGCTGAAACATCAGTTTACAGGCGTTCCAAACTACTGTTGAAATACGGTATCAAAGACACAAAATACAACATCTGTGAGAAAGCAGGTTGAAATCAAGTAGTCTACTGTATAAAGAATATCCAACATGTTATGAGTGTATATACTGTACATTTATATATTAATATATATACAAACACTGCAGACAGTCACAAAAAGAAGACTACCAAGGCCCTCTCATACTCAAAGACTAAAGTGGCCTATTCACATTTAACAAGAATATCCAAAGATGCCTTAAAACAGCAACTAGAATACAAAAATCACCAAAAATAGATGTCATCATGTGGAGCTTTCCCTACGTTAAATAAATCATATGGACTGGAGCATGTATACAACATCAAGTGTACACTGAAAAGGCATGTCCTATATGTAATAAAGAGATTTTAAAACATTGCACATAAAAAGGGATAATGTACAGAATAAACGAGGGCATGCTGTCCACATCAGAGCTACGCTGGCTGAAGAGTCAGAAGGCCCAGACATGACCTGCCGCCAACTCAACACATGCTCTCTGTCACTTCACAGAACCATATGAACATGCAAACGTCTGAAACAAACACGTAGGAGCTGAATAGAGCCGGTTGCTTGGTAACACAGCCGTGCTCCTTGTCTCACAGATTAAAAACAGGGGTTTCCTTGTCTGTTCGGCGCACCCTTAGTCACATCTGAATGAAACAAAATCATACATTCCTTTGTACAATATGCATGTTCATATATATTTATATATCTAACTCACCATTCCAATGACAAGATTAAAGTTCGAAACAACACCGGTCCATTTATTGCACACCATTGGTTCACAAAAATATTTTGGGCACTTTTGCGTTTCAACAAACAGCAGCATTTCATTGTTAAAAAAAGAATACAGACACAAAGCACAACAGATGGAGAGCATGACATACAGGTGGAGGATAGAAAACTGTTCTTTTTCACATTGTGATATTGTGCAACTAGAAAAAATAGGTCCATTTACTAAGGCTAGCCTCTTAAATGCACAACATCATACAGTGTTTTAAGGGCCACAACAGCAGGACCCCTATGCTGAACAGCATGAACTACTCCCAATGATTATCTTTTTCTTCTATCATGTGCAATAACTGATTGCCATGGCAACTCCCCAATGAGACAGAGAACATTTGGTCCTGGTTTAAACAGTTTGATTTGTACCCAGATAAAAAGGGCAAATGGCACATTTAAAAAAAGAAAAAAAAGTGACTGAGAGGATGGCACAAGGTACCACCAGCCCATAATATGACAGTTTTGACTGGTTTCAGGATGTGCCCATATAACGGCATTATAGAAGCCAACCTCTATAATCAACCCTGTATGGGAGCACCTAAATCCAGCTGAAATGATCCCAAATGCTGACTGGAAGGACTAATGCATCGGGGCAGGAACCAAAACTCAAGAAACAGAGTCACTGTTAGTAGCATTCAACTCCTCTAGAGACACACACACACACACACACACACACACACACCATTATCCATGTGTGCAGACAGCAACCATCTTAGCACACCACTGGAAACAGAAAGGAAATGTTTGACCCCAACACAATTATGTAACAGAAAACCAGAAATGTGAAAGACAGCCTGCTGTCACACTGGCTCATCAGCTCCTGCTTAAAAAACTCAGTGTCTGCATCCATACATGAGCATGCTCCAGGTGCTTCAGAAATAGAGATGCACAGGATCAGAAACTCAAAAATACAAACTTTCACTGATTAGTGAACACACCATACATAAGTGCTACGGGGGGGTTAAAGTCAACAGTACTGCTTTAACCAATGCTAAAGCCATTTTAAAATGATTACTAATAATAATGTGTTCAAATAAAATAAATCCCTGTTTAACAGCGACTGCTCCCTCACACAGCGAGACTTCTCTTCTCCCAAGTAAAATAATAATATTGTAGAAAAACTATATTTGAAATGCTCTTCTTACATAATACTTTTATAAACAAATAGGAATGAACTAAACCGTTTTAGTGGGCTAAAGTTTTATAAAACTGCAAACCAGATATCAGAGACACATTTCTGCTCGGTGCATCTCTATTCCTAAAGCCATGTCATCACCACTGTACTACTCCACAGCCTTGGTCGGATTGCTTTCTGCTTACAGTAAATGTCCAAACAACCAGCTGCCACACAAGTGCCAGCTTAGTGCAATCAAATACTGAAACTCCCATCAGACATCCAACTGCACTTAGAAATGTCCTTTAATGCTACATATGACAGTCAATACCTGAACAAATATAGATTACAAGAAATGAAGACATCATTGCTCTGCTCTATTTCCATATTACCAATAGCTGATAGATGTTAAAATAGTCTACTTGAACTGTGATGCAATATTTGATTACACGACTGCACTGGTGTTCCTAATAATGTGTCTAAAATGAGGCGCTGGGTCAATATGGCTCCCTTGTCTTTTTATTCCTCCCAACTTTCCTTTTTCACTCATTACTAAACATTTTCCAGAAATGTACTCTATCAATGTGTATTAGTTTATCTTTATATCCTGTTAGTTAACTGTTTTCAATGAATTAAATTAATGTATAGTCACTGAAATCTTTAAATCTCATTCATATGTAAACATATTAATTTCGGAAGATCTCATATTACGCTACATTTCCACTGAGCATCATTCTGATCTTGGCTCAGTTTAAGATCAAATTTGGACCGCTGATCAAACCAAAAGAACTGAGCCTCAAACCACTAGAAGTAGAGAACAGAAGCTAACTTCTGCATGAGCCGTTTTATGAAAGTGCCTCATTCTGGGGTAAAAAGCAACCAAAAATGCAGAAGCATTAAAGGCGGAGAGAGCCACACCTGTAAAATGGTACAGCTCAAAGCTTTTCTGTTGTTGCCCCTGTTTAAAATAATAAAATGAAAACAATCATGTTTATCAAAGTGAAGCCATTACTCTATTGGGCATGCATTATGCTAAAAACATTAGTTTTGTACCAATTGATAATCAAGCAATTAAGAATCACACTGATTAGTTTAGCAGGCTGAGCTTCAGCTGGGGTAAAATCAGAAATGAGCACATCTTTGGGACTATTTAGTAATATTTCACTGAAGCTATCAAGAGGCATGGGCTGGTTACTGGTTTCAATAGGTGTAGCAAGGTTTAAAAAGTTACCCAACATTTCTAACATACTGCATCTGTAGAGATGCAGTATGTTAGAGACAATGCAGGACTCGGTAACTGTATCAGGTACCAAGGAGAAGCCCCTCCCCCCACTTCCTGCTGTATATTGATGGTCAGATGGCTGAAAAGAAGGCTAATGCATTTTTCCCTTCACTGAAGAGACACATTTGGCTTTTAAAACTACAACTGGAAAGTTACCAGCAGCATGTGTGGAAAGTGAAGCAACCAACAACCCAACAAATAAACCAACTACTATCAGCCTGTTAGGTCGTATTCATCAATAAAGTTAGAGTTCAAGAACATTCTCCACAACAAAGTGAAAATGGTGATATTTTATAGAAATCCGCAACATCTCAACATTAACATCAATATCGGCAGAGGTTATAGTTATTTTTAACATACTGGTATCGACCCATGTTTATCGTTATCTTGTTGCTCCTTGTGTTTCGGATTTCGGGCCTTATCACGATTTTCAATGATCAGATATAACCTCATAAAACAAGCATGACGTTTTAAATTCATCTCGACACAGAGATTGTCAGATTGACAGGGGCTTAGTCTTAATTTCAACAAATTCCATTATATCAATATTCACTGTTGCATTGACGACAACACTGTAACGTCACACAATTTACGGCAGGCGAGGAATTGAGACAACACAATAGTGAGCTGCTAGCTAGAAGTGCTAATGTAGGACAAATGTGTCGCCTCACTAGAGCGAAAACGTCAGCAGTTTGGACGTATTTTAAGATGAACAGCGAATATATTATGATAATGCATTGTGGAAGTATCGGATCAGGACTCTATTGGCAGATATTTAAAATCAAATGGCTCGGAATCGAGGGAGAGGGAGGGAGGGCATCCCTAATACACACACACACGTGTGTGTGTGTATATATACACACACACACACATGTATGTGTGTGTGTGTGTATATATACACACACACACACATGTATGTGTATATATACACACACATACATGTATGTCTATATATACACACACATACATGTATATATATATATATATATATATATATATATATATACATACATATATGTATATATATACACATACATATATGTATATATATACACATACATGCATATATACACATACACATACATATATACACATACACATACACATACATATACACACATACATACATACAAATTTTATATATATATATATATATATATATATATACAAACAAACCAAGGTAAATATTGGTATTATTATTAAAGCTTAATGTCTGTCCAAATCTTTGTTTTGTTGCATCCCTAACAAGGTAATCACCCCATGAGAATCCCACACCAGCCCATGCCTATTGATGAAGCAACCTTGAACTGTTCATCTTTGTTTTTCAGGATAGGCCTCTGATGGCACAAGGTTTCAGGAAAGATCCAAACTGATCTAGAATCTGAGGATTTAGCTTTTTACAAGTACCAGGGTTCATTTGACAACAAATAAAACCGATGAACAGGTCAGAAAGTGTTCCACTGCACAGATACCTTTAGGGAATAATTTGTCAATATAGTTCAAGACTAAAACATACAAAAAAAGGAAATGCACTGAGTTCATACTGGTCATAGAAATGCACATACACACACACCTTACACATCATAGAACACTCAACATACACAGCATTCATATAGAAGTACAGTACAAGCTATTGCAGTATAGATTAATATTAACAAGGAACTAATTTGCCAATAGCAACGGCACCGAATGAATAACACAGTCTCTGCCCATACAAACTAGCATTACTATTAAAAATTTAATACGAGGATTTTTTTAAACTCAGTTTGCAAACACTTGATTTGTCACTTTTCTTTCATGTGACTTTGCTAAAGTGTGAACTCTCAGGCACTTTCTAAAAGTAGAGCAAGGCTTGGAATGAACAGACCTCCAATTGGCTGACACTTCAATGACTTCAGATGGTGCTGCATTCAAGTCATATGGGAAACAAACAAGATTACAACTAAAACTTAATTAGAAATACTGAGTTTCAGGTAGTTAAGAGCGCTGTGAAGCCCAGACTCTCCAGCCAATGAAATAAGTGCTGCTTTTTCGTATGTAGAACAACGGCGGGAAGTCAACAGTGCCTTCAGAAAACTGTTGCATTGCCATGGTTCCACATGATAAGGGCTGAGTGTGCACATCTCCAAGTGGTTCCTTTCACTCCTAAAATCATTTCAACATATATTCCCATATGACCTAAGTGCAAAATAAGACATGAGAGGCAGGCAGAAGACTTGAATCACTCTATGGTAATTGAAGCCACCTCCTTAGCCTGACCATGCTGCTGCTGCTGCTGCTGCTCCTCTTCAAACACATCTGGGGAACTGCCTCTGACGCTCATCTTGTTCTCCTCTGTCATGGCTGCCGTCTCGTCGGCATCCGTCTTATTGGAGGTTGGGGCTTCCAGGGGGTCAGGTGAAAGGAAGCCAGAGGAACTTTCACAGTTCTGTGTGGAAGAGGAGACCTGGGAGATGACTGGCATCTGGACTGAGGAAGAGGATGAGGCAGCAGTGGTGGTGGCAGCGTTGGAGGTGCTGCCCGGGTACACCGGGTGATGTTGGGACTCCTCCAGCTCATACGGAACTCCCAGGGCCTCCTCCTCCTCCTGCACCTGGCTCAGGTAGTCGGGCACGAGGAAATCACTGCAAGGATCAAGAGAACGTGTGACCTCGCCATCCTCTCATTTCTCACCTCAACATAAATAGCAGATGTAATATTAAAAGTTCCACCATTTAAAAAAAGGAGAATATGATTTGCTTTAATGAAAACTAGTCTCTAATTAGAAAACAGAGCATTTCTAGAATCCATCCATGTATTCGAAGAGAACACACTGATTACACTGTTTGGAATCACTGTATTAGTGATTAATTCACCAGTACATTTACTCCGAAAACATGACAATATATCACAACTGTATCATTAACGTACTAACATTATAAAGAGCTGATTAAAGTGCAGTATTTCTTAACAATAATATTTACAGTGTTATGAATACACTCGTTTCATGTTACACAGTAAGTTCAGTTGACATTATGAATAAAAAAACCCAACAATGAATCCCAATAAGTCAGTTTTTTAGTTTGCAAACACCAGCAGTTACACTTTCTGGTTATTATAGCAGGATTACTAATCCTTATTACCATTATTTTTTTACCCTGATATTAAAAAACATTGATGTTGGCCTTCAGTACTGGGATCTGTCGCAATATTACTCCAACATTTTGCAGCAATATTATGAATAAACTTTGAATGAATTAGTCTATTATATATCACCAGAATAATAATCAAATCCAGATTCATTTATCTAACACATCTAAATAACCATGATCAGTAATTTTGTTTAGTACGTTTCTGAATTATTACCAATACCCGATGTTACAGAGCTGGTCAGGAAGCAGAAGGAACATTTGGTTAAATTCACTTCTTTTTTTACCCTCAGTCATACTAAAACTTTAATGCTGAAACAGAAATCCTGTTGCAAGTTCCGTTGTAGCTTTTGCATTTTGTTAACCCTTCTGGGCCACCGTAGGTTTTTGTTTTGCATTATGACAAGAACCAAATCTGTAAACCTGAGTTTGCTTAGTTTCTGTACAACAGCTGGTCCTTTGGCAAACACATTTTCTGTTATTGTTCTTATGTTAGGAATCAGTTTCAAAAGAGACCAGTTTACATCAGCTGGTGGCCCCTTGGAAAACAACGGCAGATCATGTGGAATATGCTGGTTGGTAAAGACACAAAATTAAGCCATGAAAACAGTTTCATCAGACATTTTACAAACTGTACTCCAGATTGCACGTAGTATTTGGTTCAAGATGCTACGTCTTTTTGTTGGTCTCATGGTATTGGGACATTTTCATGAAAAATGCATCCATCTAAGGTTTATTAACGCTTATTTTTTTTGAACATACAATTGTCTGTAAAGTACAGCAATGAGCATTACACCATACTCTGATGGAATTAAATCTGTGCTCAGCATTGCATCTTTTGTCTAGTTTAAACAGGTTCAATGACCTGGTTTAAAATGTAAACCAATGAATTGCAGTCCCTTTATAAATAAATATACACATTTATTAGAATATAAACCTGAATGTTTACATTTATATCTGATCCAATGTTGGATATGAAAACAAAATATTCAGATTAAATGGTAAAGTTAAAGTATATAACTATCCTTTCTGGTTCAGAACACCTTTAAATCTGACAGACCGGTCTGAAAACCAGCATTTACACTGCAATAAACACGGGGATTTTTATGTGAAGACTAACAATGGGAATTAAGAGTCTGACTGAGCAGCCAGACAATTTTCCACACTTATGATCTCAGGCACAGACCGTCTACTATAAAACATTTGAGCAGTCAATGACCCATTTGAGTCCTGTCAACCTGTGAGGGCTTGGGTTGATTAAGAAGTGGAAAAGTCTGGGGAAAAAGAGAGAAGCTCTGACTCCATAAAGACAGATTCTGACTTTGATTAGGTTTTTTTCCCCAGTTTAAGTGTGGTTACAAACAAAAAAGCTGAATTTGATTCAGGATGAACTATTCTATTGGAAACAAAATGGATAGAATGATAAATGTAGTTCAGTTTTTGTATGGTCAAAAACAGAATTCAACAACAGGCCTAAAGACAATTTGCTTCTATATAAAAAGACTTTCAAAAAACTAAACTGAATTTTCATTAAGCTCAACTTTTCAGGAAATAAACCAGTTCACTTTGAGATTTAAACAAGAAATAGAATATATACACTACTCACAATAAGTTAGGGATATTGTTCTTTACATGATTGCTATTCCTATTTGGTCTGCATTTTAATGAAATAAGTAAAAGTATCCTTTGATATTATTAATAATGAATGAGAAGAAACACCATTTGCATTAGTGTAATATTTATTACCCCAAAAATGTAGACAATGTCAATTTGTGTTATTTGGGGCTACCCTTGTCAATGTCAGCAGCGGTCAGTAGTGTTTCCACCATTTGTCGCAATGACAGCTTGACAGCAACGTCTCATGCTCCTCACTAGCCTCATGATGATGTCCTGAGGCAATGCGTTCCACTCTTCCACAAGTGCTACACGCAGTTCTGCCAGGTCATGTGGGGGTAGGGTACGATCATCCAGTCTCTGCTTCAGCTGGTCCCAAACGTGCTCTATGGGGTTCAGGTCAGGGGACATTGCTGGCCATGCCATATGAGGCACTCCGACTTCCTGAGGTCCAGCTGTGACAATTCTGGCACGATGTGGTGGAGCATTATCATCCATGAACAGAAAGTTGGGGGTGTGCTGACGGAATTGGTGGATGATGATGGGTTCTATGATGAGGTAAGAACGTGCAGTGACTGAGCTATCTACAATAACCAAATCAGATTTGTGCTGACTGATAATGCCTGCCCAGACTGTTACACGTCCTCCACCAAAGCTAACCCTGGGGACCATGTTGACCTCACCGTGTCCCTCACATCGCCTTCTCCAGTAACGCTGATGACCATCATTTCTGTGCAAGGTGACCCGACACTCGTCAGTGAACATGAAGGTAGACCACTGCTGCATTGTCCAGGTCACATGGTCTTGTGCCTACTGCAAACGCTCACAGCAATGTCTTGGTGTCAGTGGAGTCACCTGCAACGGTCGTCTGGCATTCAAGCCAAAGTGGTGGAGTCAGTTGGGAATGGTTAGTCTGGAAACCCTAGTACCCCTCACATCTCGTAAACGGACCTGAAGCTGTGTGGGAGTAGCATGACGATGTCTGAGTGCATAGGTCCTTAGGTACTGGTCATCGTTGCGGTCTGTCACTCGTGGGGCTCCACTCCTGGGTCTGGCATGAACTCTGCCAGTAGTTCAGTGTCTGCTCGTCCGTTAAGTGACGTTGTGTGTTCATGGTTGTTTGAAGGATGACGTTGGAATGACTTACTGACAATAGCAGCTTTTTAAACCCACAGAATGTTGAAATTGATGCCAGATTGAAAAGGGTTGTCTTTAGTATTTTTTGGTGTTGGCCCCAATATGTAAGGCACTGTACACAGTGAGACCATTATGTGGAAAACACAAAATGAGGCGTGTCCATCACCCGATTACAGTTCCCTCCCTATCCTAAAAATGTCTGAAGTGAAACAAACCATATGAATGACATAGACTGAGTCTCTCTTAAATATAAGAAAAACATACAGTGTCACACAATTAGAAAATATTATCAGAGGGGGGAAAGCTGCCGGTCTGGCTAATTCCAAAAGATCCTAAAATCAGACCCTGGAAAGCTCATCGGCTCACAGTTTGTGTTTGTACTGAAACTGATGAACTCCTTCATGGACAGAAACCTGCTCGTTTTCTCGCTGCAGATTGGAATGGTGAGATCATAAACAGACAAGTCAATATAAACGAAGGTAGAAAACGTCTCCAACACAAAACCCAGTCCATAAAACCTGAGCTTATGTTTTTATTCTAGTCATGAATCACTGATTTTTAATACAAGCCGGTATTGCGGAGCCCAACCTCACGCCAATGACTGACGCAATCTGCTGGGATTCCTTAAATAGGAAACTTTTTAACTGATTGGAATGTTTGTATAATTGTATTGAAATGAACTGGCGCTATATAAATAAACTGAATTAAATATTAAGAACTGTTTTCTATGTGACCCACTTTTTATTGACATTTATCAGTCTGTTTTTGTCATGGCAGATCAGCGTCATTCCAGGGTTCTTGTGTAAATGTAACTTCTCATTGTAAAGTTAACCTTTCTAAACAACTAATTACCAACTAAAAAACATCAGAAGATATTGCTTGCCTTGAACACTTTGTAAAAAAGGATCCAAAACTACTGTACAGTGATAAAGGTTTAAGAAGCAGAGTTATTATTACAGTACAATAGTTTTGGAGCCTGTATGGTGATAAGCATCAGGAACCAAGGAGCCTTTTCCTGCTTGGAGTAACAACAAACTCTCTGATGGCAGACGATATAATCTGGTGATAACAGAACAGTTTTTTTTCTTTTTAATTGTATGCCATAGACCAACATAAAATGGTACATAACCGTGAGAGGTGGGTAAATTAGACAGGTTTTTTAAATATGTTTATAAATAAAAATCTGAAAAGTGTGGCACGCTTTTGTATTCAGTCCTCCTGAGTCAATTCTTTGTAGAACCACCTGAAAACCTTTAGGGGAATGTGTCCATCAGATTTCCACATCTACAAACTAACCTTTTTGTTTCTGTACAAAAATAGCTCCAGCTCAGTCAGAGGAAATTAAAATGTCTGCAAAACCCTAGCAACATCGTCTTAATAGAACTTTAGGCCTGGACTTTGACTAGGTCATCCTTACACATGAATATGCTTTGATCCAAACAAAAGCTACACAACGTCGAGAAAACATGCAACTGCATTATTACTACTGAATACTGCAATGAAGAAATTGCATTTTGACTCAATTATTACCCTTCCTTGCAATAAATTCCTCATTATTTTCTGCGATATTCAGCATTTTAGCCAATAAAAACATAGGTGACAGTTACAACTGGCAGTACATATTACCGGTAGTGATATGCAAAGCGTGAAAGCATCCTGCATTCATCTAGTCCTCTGCGATTGGTCATTTTTAAACCTTAACTTTTTCATAACAATACTAAAAGTAGCTCTGACTGTATCTTCAAGTCGGTTTTCCTGCTGGAAGCTGAACCTGTTCTTCAGTCTCAAGTACTTTGAAGCTTCTACCAGGTTTTCTTCCATCATCCCTGGCCCTGCTAAAGAACAGCCTTCCCACAGCATGATGCTGCCACCATCATACTTTACCACAGGGATGATGTCTTCAGGCCGATGTGCATTTTTACTTTCCACCAGGTAGAGCATTTAGCATGCAAGACAAAGCTTTAGGGTTTCACCTGACCAGATCATCTTCCTCCAAATGCCCCCTGTATCCCCTACATGGCTCCTGGCAGACAGCACTGTTAATGGCTTTCCTCCAACATAAGCTTTTTCTTGCCACATTTGTGGAGAGCATGACTAATATTTGTTAAGATGTTTCACCCTTAGCTGTGGAACTCTCCAGAGTTACTATGGGCCTCTTTCAAGCTGCTCTGATTAATGCTGTCCTCATCCAGCCTGAACGTGTCAGCGGGCGGCCATGTCTGATTAGGTCTTTCCACCGTCAGATGATGAACAGAGCTCTTTGAGATGCTCAAAGCTTGGGATGTCCGTCTAGAGCCTAGCTGACCTGTCTGCTGTGTTCCTGGGTCTTCATGATGCTGGATGTTCTCTAACAAACCTCTGAGGCCAGAAACAGAACAGCTGCATTTCTACTCAGATTAAAATGACACAAAGATGAAGTCTGTTTACTAACCAGGTGACTTATAAAAGAAAGTTGCTGCACTGGATTTTTACGGAGATATCAAAGCTAAACTAAGAGGACTGAGTACAAATCCATGCGATAATTTTTAGATTTGTTTGCAAAAATAACTAAATAAAGCTGCACATTGAGTATTCACTTTTTTCTCCATTACACAATTATGGATCACAATGTGTTGATCTACCACATAAACCACACACAAAATACATTGAATTTTGTATAATGTGATCGAATGTGAAAAAGTTCAGGAGGAATAAAAACCATCTAAGACCTGAAGCTTGTTTCTCTCTGTGAGTCTCTCATTTTCATTGACCCTAGCTTTTAGTTTGTATGGCTTTTTCTTAGTTTCTTCATCCATTTGAAAGTACTGTTTTTTTTTTTTTACCGTACTGGTTTTAATCCACCGCAAATAAATGTTACATTTTGGTCTCAATGAAAGATGTATGGCTTATCCTTTACATTTCTTTATTTGATCACCAAAATCTTCCGGGGGGGAATCTAGAGATGGATAGGAGAGCCTATGTCCTATGTCCTGACCACTTACAGTATAATGCTTTTGTGTGGGTTTCTCACAGATAATCAATACTGTATTTAGATAAATTATAAGTCGATTTTAGCCATCTCTACTGTTTATGTAAAAAGTTCAGGTTAATAATATTCTGCGTCCAATAAGATATTAAAAAGGTCTAATTTCCTGAAATGCAAAGCTAATTTTGAATGAGTCATTAAAGCTCCACCTTAAGAAAAAACTTCAAATCAACTGTGATGATCTCAGAAACACAACCAACGTGGGAACAACGGTCCAATGAAGTGCAGACATCAGAAAGTAAACTGGAGTTATGTTCTGAACCAGGTGAGATCTGAGTAAATGAGGGGGGCAGGCGCCCCCAGACTCCTCACCTGCTCTGGAAGTAGTTTGCTAGCTCGGATGCCTCATGGTTCAGACTCCTCAGGTGTACAATTAAATTGCCAGAGTTGGTGAACATGGCGCCGCATGTTTTGCACTCATAAATCCGCGGCTTGCGGATTATGTGTCGGGAGACCCTCATGTGGTGCTTATATTCACCGAAGGACGTGAATGTGGCGCTACAAATCTGGCACCGGAAACAGCGTTTACCTTCGTGCTTCAGCCGATGCATCTTTAGGGAGTAGGCCCGTGTGAACTTTTTCCCACAGCGGTCACACTGGAAAGGTTTAATGCCTGCAGGAAAACAAAACAAGTTGGGGGGGTTTAAAAACAGCCCTGTCTAAAAAAAACTTCCCTAAAAAAAAGACCCAACTCAGTTTAAATTTCTTACCCCAGTTACTCCTAATTACATTTTTCACTTATATTTTTTCAAACTTATTAAAATCTGTTTTTTTAGATGTTGGTACAGTTTTAGTTTTATTCATCAGACAAAACAAAGACACCTGAACAGATATAAATCAAATATAAAGTGTCAAATCTTTAAGCATACTAAGGTTTCAAGACAACTTACAGAGCTGTGAAGACATTTTTGCCCACTTAAAGATTTCCTCTGTTTCGGCTTATTTTTCTCAATTCAAACACATTTTAATATCAGATATAGACAACCTGAGTGAATACAAAATTCAGTTTTCAAATGATGATTTTAATTTATCAAGGAAATATCAGCTATCCATACCAACCTGGTCCCATGTGAAAAGGTAGCCTAATTGTCCTCTAAGCCTATCAAGTGATTGTGCCCCACCTGTTAGTAAGAACTGCAGTGAGGCCTTTACATAATCATGGAGCAACTCTGACCTACTGTACTTTGCAGAATGGTTTTGATTCAGGCATATTGAAAAATGTTCAACTGTAAATGGCCTGTTTAAGGTTATGTCTCAACATTTCATCTGAATTTAGGTCCAGACTTTGACTAGGCCACTCTTTTTGAGACCGCTTTATGAGACCATTGTCCTGCTGAAATGCTGTGTTAGGTTAAGGCTAACTTCTAAAAAGTTCCACTTTGTCTCATCAGTCCAAGAATGTTTCCCCAAAAGTCTTAGGCCTGACCCCATTTTATATTTCAGAGCTGTAACTGATTGTAACATGAGGTCCAGCTCTCCGCCTTTTTTAACAGTGGTTTAAAGACCCGCGGTGACAGAACTTTTCTGGTGGCTGGAAAAAAACAACCATCTCACATAAGGACCACACATAGTTTAGAGCATTTCATATCACTACTTTAGACACACCTATTTGATCTGGCTTTAAAGCAGGTTGACTTGAAAATCTTAATTTATAACTTAACTTATCTTATTTTATCTATTACTGTGCTTGTATCTTCATTGTATTTCTTCTTTATTGGTTGTTTGTTACTCTGTGTTCCATATCTTGTTCAGCACCTTGGGGCAGCTCATGCTGCTGTAAATGTGCTATAGAAATAAATTTGACCTTGACCTAGGGAGACGGGTCACCGTGCCTTTCTTGTCACCTTTTGAATTTTTTCATGGAGGTCATTTCTTCCCATTTCTACCTTGGTGTTAAATCATGAACAGTGACCTTAGCTGACATAGGTGACGCATACAGAGCTTTAAGATGATGTTCTGGGTTTTTCCTGTGACCTCCTGGAGGAGTTGTTGCTGGCCGTTTTAACTTTCATGTGTGCATCTGTAAAGATGTGCTCACACATGCCAATCTCAACAAATACCAGCGATGATCAAATGCAACAGTAGAACTAGCTGACAGAAGGACTACATATACCTGGACCCTCTAACAGAGTGTTTCTTAACCCTGGTCCTAAGGGCCCACTGTCCTTTGTGTTTTAGCTGCATCTCTGCTCCAGCACAACTGATTCTAATGACAGCATTAGCTCTTGCATGTCATCAGATGCTGGAGGAGCCTGTTAATTACCCAGTTATTTAGGTCAGGTATGAGGCAGAAGGGAAACACCTAAAACAAGAAGGACAGTGGGCCCTGAGGACCAGGGTTAAGAAACCATGCTCTAACACACGTGTACAGTATGTAGCTTATGTTTTTCGGTTCCACCTACCGGAGTGTATGAGCATATGCTGTTTCAGGTTTTGAATGCGTGTGAATCTGACTCCGCAGGTTGGACATTGAAAGGGCCGGTCGGGGCCGTTGGTGCCGGGGCGAGCTGATGGGCTTATATACAGGTGGTATGGATACTGAATACCTTCCAGCCTGAAACAGACAGAAGGAACACCACAGATGATCACTATTAGATGGACACACATCATTCTCTATCAACACAAATGAAGTTATTATGGATTTTCTTAACATTTACAGACTGAAATAAATACCTCTTCTCTTTCAGCTTTTCCCTTCAGGGGTCGCCACAGCGAATCATCTGTCTCCAGATGATTCGCCTTGACCTTCAGTAAACAACTCTGGCTGAATATTTCTCAATTTTTTAGCAAATTGGTTTCCTGCCACATTCAGCATTCATTTTTAGGCATATTCCATCATTTTTCAATAAGACTGAGCTGCTGTGAAACTCAATGTCTCCTTTACTCACTGTCCTGTTGGAACAGTGAACAGTGTCCAATTTTACATTTTCTAGTTCTTGCTTTGTAGCCTAGAAATCTAAACAAACCGTAGCAATGGCGATTCTGTTAAACAGACATGCCTTTATCTGATAACTAGATGGATGGAGGGAGTCATTCCATATTACTCGATGATTAAAATATGCCAATATATCTTTTAATGCAGTATAAAAGTAACTAGTAGCTTCAGCCAATAATGTTCACTGAGTAAAAGTGAATGAATAAAGTTAAGTCAGACATTCGACTTCAAACCTTTGGGTGGATTTCAAATTCAAATTCAATTCAAAAATACTTTATTGATCCCAGAGGGAAATTACGTGTTGGTATAGCTCATATAATTAATTCTTTAAGGAGTTGTTGTAGATGATGATGGCTGTGGGCAGGAAGGATTTCCTGTAGCGGTCTGTATTGCAGCGAAACTGAAGAGGCCTCTGACTGCAGACGCTCTGTTGTTGTATGACTGTCTCATGAAGAGGATGCTCAGGGTTGTCCATCATTTTTTTGATTTTATGAAGAATCCTTCTTTGCATTATCATCTCCAGATTTTCCACAGTTGTCCCAAGAACAGAACCAGAACCTTCTTTATCAGGTTGTTGAGCCTTTTTAAATCCCTGGCTCTGATGCTGCTACCCCAACAGATGACGGCTGAAGAGATTACACTCTCCACAACAGACTTGTAGAAGATCTGCAGCATCTTGCTGCAAACCTTGAAGGACCTAAGCTTCCTCAAGAAGTCCAGTCTGCTCTGTCCCTTCTTGTAGACGGTTTCACTGTTTAGTCTCCAGTCCAGTCTGTTGTCAAGGTGAACTCTGAGGTATTTATACTCCTCAACCACCTCCACTTCTTCTCCCATGATGGAAACAGTGTTTGACTTATCCCTGTTTCTTCTGAAATCTACAATCATCTCCTTTGTTTTGTTCACATTCAAGGTGAGACGATTGTTTCCACACCATGTCACAAAGCGGTCCACCAGCTCTCTGGATTCAGCTTCTTGTCCATCTCTGATACACCCGACAATTGCAGAGTCATCTGAGTATTTCTGCAGATGACAGGTCTCTGATTTGTACTGGAAGTCTGAGGTGTACAGAGTGAAAAGGAATGGTGAGAGTACGGTCCCCTGTGGTGCTCCTGTGCTGCTGACCACCTGGTTTGACACACAATTCTTCAGTCTCACAAACTGATCTGTTGGTCAGGTAGTCGTTGATCCAGGTGATTGTTGAGGGCTCCACCTGTGTCTTCAGAAGTTTCTGACAAAGAAAATCAGGCTGAATTGTGTTAAATGCACTGGAGAAATCAAAGAACATGATCCTCACAGTGCTGCCTGCTTTGTCCAGATGACAGTGGGTTGGTTGAAGTAGGTGGATGATGGCATCTTCAACTCCAACTCCACAGCGATAAGCAAACTGCAGTGGGTCCTGATACGTTCTTGTTTGCTTACTCAGGGGTGCCAACAGGAGTCTCTCCAGGACCTTCATGATGTGGGATGTCAGGGCAACGGGTCTATAATCATTGATGACTGATGGGTGAGTTCTTTTGGGTACTGGAACAAGGCAGGATGTCTTCCACAACACCGGAACCTTCTCCTGAGTTAGGCTAAGGTTGAAGAGGTGCTGCAGAATCCCACAGAGCTGCTCTGCACAGGCCTTCAGGACTCTGGGGCCGACACCATCTGGACCTGCAGCCTTGTTCCGGTTCAGTTTCTCCAGCTGCCTCTTCACTTGACTTTTGGAGACAGACAAGTGGGAGGGGGAGGCAAAGGGGGTAGCAGTATTTCCTGACTTGGTTGAAGTCAAACTTGTGGAATTAGAAGAGTCCATGGCTGAGGTGAAGGATAAAACATGCGAGGTGTAACAGGAAAGCTGTTGGTCAGAGGAGAGTGGGATGTCTGTTTGGCTGGGAACAGGAGAGGGGGATTCTGAGCTATTTCCTGAACTGAACCTGTTGAAGAATATGTTCAGTTGATTGGCTCTGTCCAGACTTCCATCTATCCAATCCTTCCTGTCCTTAAAATCTGTGATCTTTCTCATTCCTGACCAGACATCTCTTTTATTGTTCCTCTGTAGTTTGTTCTCCAGCTTCTTCCTGTATGCCTCCTTGCTGTCTCTGATCTTGACCTTAAGTTGCTTCTGTATACTGCTCAATAATTCCCTGTCTCCCTCCCTGAAGGCTCTTTTTTACGTATATATGGGAGCCTGTATGGACATTTGTAACCGTCTATAAAAGAGGAATCCACAGTTTTCACTACCAATTCTTTCCAGATAACATCAAGTCTTACTCTGTTCTAAAAACACAAGACTAAGTGATAGGTGATGGAGATGATAACATACGTCAGCTGTTTTACGTCTGACGCTTGCAGATGATCCTTCTGCCTGGAAGTCAGTTCTCATAAACTACATCAGGCTTTGAAAAAATAAAATAAACACTATTATTTAGATTGCAGAGCATAATCTCAGGTCTGGATTTATTACCTAAACAGGTGTGGTCCAGACATGCAGAGATGAGGTTCACGTCTATATGTTCATTATGATTTATGAAACGCTCACTGCAAGTTCTGACAAAGGCTTCAAACAAGTCATGATACCTCTCATCATCCTCTGCATGTCCTCCAGCATTAGAGGTGCTCTGCATTGAAGGCAGGCTCTCTGACACACCTTCATCCATTGATCCTGGGAGGAGAAAGAGGAAAAAATTATTAATGGAGGCTAAATTGTATGAATAACTCTTAGAGCATGTAATCTGGACAGGATTAGGTTGGACTAGTCTATGCCTTGGATGGGAAATCCCTAAACCACTTTATTAATAATTCACTTGGCTACTTACTAATTTAGGGAAGAAATGAATGAAAAGTTTCCAGTTATATTCATCATGATGAAACAGAACATTTATTAAACATTGCTGGGACAGTTTAAAGCTAAACATTTAAACTGAGAATGGTAGAAGTAAAAGAATGGGTGGGTAGGCAGCTCTGGAAGCAAGCTAACACATGTCACATTATATACATCTATTATAATAGCGACAGACTGAGCCAGACCCTGCAATGCCTTCATCATCAGCATGAATGCTTATCAATGACGCTTTCATGATGCATTTAAACTATTCTGTTTATCAGTATGGGATTGAAGATTCTTTGAACTTTATAGAAGGAATTGGATACTCAAGTTTATTGTGGATTTTCCCTCATCCACACAGGGTCAAAATTATACTAAAAGGCACAAAAACATACAGATCCTTCTCAAAAAATTAGCATATTGTGATAAAGTTCATTCTTTTCCATAATGTAATGATAAAAATTTAACTTTCATATATTTTAGATTCATTGCACACCAACTGAAATATTTCAGGTCTTTTATCGTTTTAAAACGGATGATTTTGGCATACAGCTCATGAAAACTCCAAATTCCTATCTCAAAAAATTAGCATATTTCATCCGACCAATAAAAGAAAAGTGTTTTTAATAAAAAAAAAGGCAACCTTCAAATAATTATGTTCAGTTATGCACTCAATACTTGGTCAGGAATCCTTTTGCAGAAATGACTGCTTCAATGCGGCGTGGCATGGAGGCAATCAGCCTGTGGCACTGCTGAGGTGTTATGGAGGCCCAGGATGCTTCAATAGCGGCCTGAAGCTCATCCAAAGTGTTGGGTCTTGCGTCTCTCAACTTCCTCTTCACAATATCCCACAGATTCTCTATTGGGTTCAGGTCAGGAGAGTTGGCAGGCCAACTGAGCACAGTAATACCATGGTCAGTAAACCATTTACCAGTGGTTTTGGCACTGTGAGCAGGTGCCAGGTCGTGCTGAAAAATTAAATCTTCATCTCCATAAAGCTTTTCAGCAGATGGAAGCATGAAGTGCTCCAACATCTCTTGATAGCTAGCTGCATTGACCCTGCCCTTGATAAAACACAGTGGACCAACACCAGCAGCTGACATGGCACCCCAGACCATCACTGACTGTGGGTACTTGACACTGGACTTCAGGCATTTTGGCATTTCCTTCTCCCCAGTCTTCCTCCAGACTCTGGCACCTTGATTTCCGAATGACATGCAAATTTGCTTTCATCCGAAAAAAGTACTTTGGACCACTGAGCAACAGTCCAGTGCTGCTTCTCTGTAGCCCAGGTCAGGCGCTTCTCCCGCTGTTTCTGGTTCAAAAGTGGCTTGACCTGGGGAATGCGGCACCTGTAGCCCATTTCCTGTACACGCCTGTGCACGGTGGCTCTGGATGTTTCTACTCCAGACTCAGTCCACTGCTTTCACAGGTCCCCAAGGTCTGGAATCGGTCCTTCTCCACAATCTTCATCAGGGTCCGGTCACCTCTTCTCGTTGTGCAGCGTTTTCTGCCACACTTTTTTCTTCCCACAGACTTCCCACTGAGGTGCCTTGATACAGCACTCTGGGAACAGCCTATTCATTCAGAAATGTCTTTCTGTGTCTTACCCTCTTGCTTGAGGGTGTCAATGATGGCCTTCTGGGCAGCAGTCAGGTCGGCAGTCTTACCCATGATTGCGATTTTGAGTAATGAACCAGGCTGGGAGTTTTTAAAAGCCTCAGGAATCTTTTGCAGGTGTTTAGAGTTAATTAGTTGATTCAGATGATTAGGTTAATAGCTCGTTTAGAGAACCTTTTCATGATATGCTATTTTTTGAGATAGGAATTTTGGGTTTTCATGAGATGTATGCCAAAGTCATCAGTTTTAAAACAATAAAAGACCTGAAATATTTCAGTTGGTGTGCAATGAATCTAAAATATATGAAAGTTTAACTTTTATCATTACATTATGGAAAAGAACGAACTTTATCACAATATGCAATTTTTTTTAGAAGGGCCTGTACATACCCCAGTGATAGACATATGACCCTAAGTCAAAAACTGTTAGTAGCCATCATCACAACGGTGGAATAAAGCTGTACAGTAGAGGTGGTGGGAGACAGAAGGGGTGTTTATCAATACCAAGGAACCTCGCCTTGATTCCTTGGTCCCGCCCCGGTTGCCTAGGAGATACGTCATCAGGGACCACCAAGGCGTGTTCCCATGTTCAGGCGCTACCGAGGCGTCTGTCCTCCGTTTGTCTGCCGTTTAGCTAACTGACCAAGGATACATGGGAGGTTCCTTGATGCCTTCCCTCGGTCAAAAATTTCCCAGAATACACTGCGATATTTTCCATATTGCAGCTTCGGTTGCTAGCAGGTACTAACTAGCTTTCACATTTGATTTAACCAATAAATACACAATTAAAAAAGTTTAACTCTCGTTATCATCTATATTGAAACATAAACAGAGTGCATAAGCAAAAGGCGGGCCCTGCGCAGCCGCAGTAAGTAAGTCTGTTCCATTTAACCGTTTTCTTTGACCAAAGAAGGACAGTGTCCTCATAAGCAAGGAACCTCGCCTACCAAGGCAATGCCTTGGTAGGCGAGGTTCCTTGACATTGAGAAACACCCAAGGACTCTGTGGGACAGTGTCCCCCACCCCATGAAGCTGTTGCTGAGCTGGACAGACTGCTGCATTCTAGGTGCACAAAGGAGTGTTACCACAGATCCTTCCTCCCAGCAGCTGACAGACCTTTTAACCACCACTGTTCACAATTTCTCTCATTTTAGTATACATATCTGCAGTTATTGCACATCTGTTTGCACCGTTTTATTTTTCACTTCTTGTAAACAGTCTGCTGCTTTTTATGCACAAGCATAAAAAGCATTTTTTGTATATGGAAATTCAATAAGTTTGAGATGGAAGCTTTGGGAAGGCCATTCCAGAGGACTGACGTTGACTTACCTTCCATCTCTAATGACTGTTTAGGATCTTTGTCGTGTTGGAACATCTGTCTATTTCAGTACAGTGTTTTCAGGTTTGAAAGACTCACCTTGACTACTCTAAATAATAACCAGTTCATGATAGGCTTAAGCTTCCTGGCTTGTTCTGTTGCATTCTAACCAACAGGTTGGGTCAGATGAATGACATTTTAACAGTTTTCGAGAAACACATAAAAACTGGTCTGAAACAATCATTTTCCAATTAAGCTCCTCCTCCTGCTGTCTTGATATCCTACCCACAGCTTTTCAAAAGAAAGTTCTTCCTGTTATTGGGTCTGATCTTGTTCAAATAGTGAACTCATCCCTGGTATCAGGTGTCTTCCCTCAGGCTTTAAAAACAGCAGGTATTTAAACCACTAAGAAGAAAAATCTGGACAACACGTTAATGGAGAACTACAGGCCGATCTCTAATCTTCCATTCATCAGTAAGATTATTGAAAAAACTGTGTTTCAGCATTTGAATAGCTTCATAACAATGATAAACCGTTTTGATGTTTTTCAGTCTGGTTTCCGTGCTCACCACAGCACCGAGACTGTCCTCGTCAAAGTATTTAATGACATCCGCATAAATACAGACTGTGGAAGAACCACAGTGCTGGTTCTGTTGGACCTCAGTGCAGCATTTGACACTGTTGATCATGATATTTTATTGGAACGACTGGAGAGCTGGGTTGGACTCTCTGGTACACTACTTGGCTGGTTCGAATCTTACCTAAAGAACAGGGACTTCTATGTTTCAAAAGGAAACTTTTCATCAGAACGAACAGAAATCACATGTGGGGTGCCCCAGGGCTCCATCCTGGGGCCCCACTTATTTAATATCTACATGCTCCCACTAGGCAAGATTATAGCAACCAATAACATTAGCTACCATAACTACGCGGATGACACTCAGCTCTACATTACAATGTCACCAGGTGACTCTGAACCCATTCAAACCCTAAATCAATGCATTGACCAAATAAATGGATGGATGTGCCATAACTTTCTCCAGCTGAATAGAAACAAAACTGAAGTGATTATTTTTGGACCCAAGGAGGAATGATCAAGAGTCAGCACACAGCTTCAGTTAATACAGCTAGGAACTACTGATCAGGCTCGAAACCAAGGTGTAGTAATGGACTCAGACCTGAACCTCCAGGGTCACATAAAGGCAATAACAAGGTCAGCGTTCTATCACCTGAAGAACATCTCTAGGATTAAACGACTGATGTTGCAACACGACCTAGAAAAACTCATCCATGCGTTTATCTTTAGTCGGATTGATTACTGCAACAGCATCTTCACAGGTCTGCCTAAAAAGTCAATCAGACAGCTGCAGCTGATCCAGAACGCTGCCGCTCACCTCCTCACTAGAACCAGGAAAGTAGAGCACATCACCCCAGTTCTAAAGTCCTTACACTGGCTCCCTGTAGCTCAGAGAATAGACTTCAAAATAATCCTACTAGTTTATAAATCATTACATGGCTTAGCACCAAAATATGTTGAAGACCTGCTCTCATGGTACCAACCACCAAGACCACTCAGGTCCTCCAACTCTAGCCTACTGAACATCCCTAGACTCAGAACTAAACATGGAGAAGCAGCTTTCAGTTTCTATGCTCCCCTAATCTGGAACAGACTTCCTGACGAGTGGAGAGCTGCTGAAACTCTGAACTGCTTTAAATCGAGATTAAAAACCCATCTGTTTAGAATTGCATTCGATTAAATGATTGATGTCATATGTATGAAATGTGTTCATGCTCTCTTCCTTTTTTTAAAATCTTTCTCTTGCTTTATTGTGTATCATGTGTAATGTGTGTTTCTTTTACTTTTAATTTCCATTGGTTTTTTTGGTTTTTTAAATCACCAAATCATGTAAAGCACCTTGAATTGCCCTGCTGTTGAAAGTGTGCTATACAAATAAAATTGCCTTGCCTTGAAACAGACAGAGAAATTAAACTATGAGATTCTGAGATGGCCAGAAATTTGAATCCATTTTCAACAAACTCCACAGTTTCTGATAAACTAAAACTAAAAGCCAGGCCAGAATTACACTAGAAGATTGTTGATGGCAACAAAAAGTCTGATTTCTCTGCAACTTGCTGAGGGGAATTCATCCAAATATTACTGGGGGAGTATGCATATTTTTGCACCTGTATGTAGAGTCTTGACCTTGTTTGGGGTAGAGAGATACTAGTCATGGTGGTTCCAAAGCATTTTTGAAAGCCTACAGTAAAAACGACAGTCATGCAGATGACTTACATTACTGGAATACTCTCAGTGCTATTAGCCCACCTATAGAAGAGGACTGAGGACTGATGAGCAGCTCTTCCTGGACTTGCTCGCTGCCTGGCACCGTCTGCTGGTCACTCATTGAGCTCTGAGAGGCGCTGACTGGCTGTGATGATGCCTCCTGAACCTCTTCATCACTGAGACGCTCTACCTTCACCCTCACGTCTTCCTCCTCTGTTACCACCGGTGACGACACTACTTTGGAACTCTCACATGTCAGGAAGTCACTGAGCCTGCGAGCAACCACGCCTTCCGAGGTTCCTGGGGCGCCCTGCTCTAAACAACGGGGGCTCTCTGGCAGCTTTGCTTTGTCCGAGTGAAACCTCCGGTCAATGCCGAAGGGGAAAGTCCAGGGAAAGGCCAGGGAAGACTCCACAGGCTGGGCCGGCCCGTCTGAGAATGACGGGGACGGGTTAGGGATCTGAGGGGAGGTGGTGACCATCTGTGAAGTGCATTTGAGCGGACTCTCTGGTGATGCCATTGTTACGAAGCTTTTCCGTTTCCGTCGCGATTCCCGGCAGATAGGAACGTTTCTCTCCATCACGCTGCAGTCAGATGACACAGGTGACACGCTGCCGTCCAATGGCGTCAGGGCACAGTTGGACGAGGCGCTCTCGGGGGCTGTTTCGTGCGGTTTATCTGCTGTTATGGCATTGTTGCTGTTGTTCGTTGAGCTCCACAGAATACTTGACTTCATAAACTCGGAACAAGTGCTAGCCACGGCAAACATCTGCATGTAACTTGCAGCTGCCAGAACGTCGATGATATTCTCTGTGCTGATTGAAAGGGTGGAGGTGTAGGCATATTCCAAAAGTGGAGCGAACCCACTGACCGTCACATGATGAAGGTCCAGCACAAACTTTTCCTCCTCCTCTGGCCGGCCGACAAGCTTGGAGCGGAAGAACTCGCTGCAGCAGGCCAAGACCACTTTGTGTGCCAGAAAGAGCTTGTCTTGGACCCGAATGGTGACATCACATAGGTGCCCCTCGTTGCGTAAAGCATTTAGCTTGTCGAGCATCTCCTGGCTGTGGGAGGTTGAGCTGTGGGTGAAGGTTTTCACCCCCATGTTGGAGTCCACCTTACTGTGTTCAGGAAATTTGTCCTGCAATGAAACGGCAAAAACATTAAGGTTTAGACTGCAAAACACGAGGATTGTACCTCAGGAGTCTGAAATCCATCTATTATTAAAATACATCCTGAGAATACACTGAACAAAAATATAAACACGACACTTTTTTTTAGTCCCATTTTTCATGAGCTTAACTCAAAGATATGAAAGATACACCGATCCAGAGCAACCCAAACATGCTCAATGGGTGACATTTCCGGTGAGTACTGGCCATGTAACAGGGATGTTTCAGCTTAAAGGAATTGTGTACAGATCCATGCAATATGGGGCAGTTCATCATCATTATTAACAATCGGCCTTAGGATCTCGTTACAGTATCTCTGTTCATTCAAAATACCATCATTAAAATGCACCTGTGTTCGTTGTCTATAACATATCCCTGCCCATACCAAAACTCCACTGCCACTATGGGCCACTTGATCCACAACGTTGTCGTCAGCAAACCGCTCACCCATACGACGCCACACACGCCATCTCCCATCTGCCCTGAACAGTGAAAACCGGGATTCATTCATGAACAGAGCTCCTCTCCAATGTGCCAGACACCATCAAATGTGAGCATTTGCCCACTCAAGTCAGTTATGACAACGAACTGCAGTCAGGTCCAGACCCCGACGAGGACGACGAGCATGCAGATGAGCTTCCCTGAGACGGTTTCTGACAGTTTATGCAGAAATTCTTTGGTTATACAAACCCATTGTTGCAGTAGCTGTCTGGGTGGCTGGTCTCAGACGAACATGTAGGTGAGCATGCTGGACGTGGAGGTCCTGGGCTGGTGTTGTTACACGTGGTCTGCAGTTGTGAGCCCAGTTGGATGTACTTCCAAATTCTCTGAAATGCCTTTGCAGGCGGCTTATGGTACTGAAACAAACATTCATTTCAAGGGCAAAAGCTCTGGTAGACATTCCTACACTCAGCATGCTATTGTACACTCCCTCAAAAGTTGTGACATCTGTGGCATTGTGCTGTGTGATCGAAATGCACATGTATGAGTGGCTTTTTAATTGTGGCCAGTGTAAAGCACACCTGTGCAATATTCATGATGTCTCATCAGCACCTTGATATGCCACACCTGTGAGGTGGGATGGATTATCTTGGCAAAGGAGAAGTGCTCACTAACAGATTTAAAGAATGCATACATGTCCAAACCAAGACCTCCTCTGGGACAATCAGATCACAATCTTGTTTTTCTCTGTTCAGATTATAAACCACTTGTTCAGAGGCAACCTGTGACAAAACCAACTGTGAGAAAATGGTCACAGGAAGCTGAAGAAGCCCTGCAGGGTTGTTTTGCAACCATAGACTGGATTACTCTTTACCAAGCACATGGAGAGGACATCAGTGCCATGACTGAGTGTGTGACTGACTATGTAAACTTCTGTATAGACAACATCATCCCCACCAGAACAGTGAGATGCTTCCTTAATAACAAACCCTGGATCACCAGTGACCTGAAGGAACTGCTAAACAAGAAAAAAAGAGCCTTCAGGGAGGAGACAGGAAATTACTGAGATGTATACAGAAGCAACTTAAGGTCAACATCAGAGACAGCAAGGAGGCATACAGGAAGAAACTGGAGAACAAACTACAGAGGAACAATATCAGAGATGTCTGGTCAGGAATGAGAAACATCACAGGCTTTAAGGACAGGAAGGATTGGATAGATGGAAGTCTGGACAGAGCCAATGAACTGAACATATTCTTCAACAGGTTCAGTTCAGGAACTAGCTCAGCATCCCCCTCTCCTGTTCCCAGCCAAACAGACATCCCACTCTCCTCTGACCAACAGCTTTCCTGTTACACCTCGGATGTTTTATCCTTCACCTCAGCCATGGACTCTTCTAATTCCACAAGTTTGACTTCAACCAAGTCAGGAAATCCTGTGACCCCCTTTGCCTGCCCATTCCACTTGTCTGTCTCCAAAAGTCAGTTGAAGAGGCAGCTGGAGAAAATGAACTGGAACAAGGCTGCAGGTCCAGATGGTGTCAGCCCCAGAGTCCTGAAGGCCTGTGCAGATCAGCTCTGTGGGATTCTGCAGCACCTCTTCAATCTTAGCCTAATTCAGGAGAAGGTTCCAGTGTTGTGGAAGACATCCTGCCTTGCTCCAGTACCAAAGAGAACTCACCCATAAGTCATCAATGACTTTAGACCTGTTGCCCTGACATCCCACATCATGAAGGTCCTGGAGAGACTCCTCTGGAGAGTAAGCAAACAAGAAGGTATCAGGACCCACTGCAGTTTGCTTATCGCTGTGGAGTTGGAGTT
The DNA here is from genome assembly GCA_963556495.2 of Valencia hispanica. Classification (NCBI taxonomy): domain Eukaryota; kingdom Metazoa; phylum Chordata; class Actinopteri; order Cyprinodontiformes; family Valenciidae; genus Valencia; species Valencia hispanica. The sequence continues at coordinate 61,117,450 of OY747700.1, read as the reverse complement.
GAAGATGCCGTCATCCACCTACTTCAACCAACCCACTGTCATCTGGACAAAGCAGGCAGCACTGTGAGGATAATGTTATTTGATTTCTCCAGTGCATTTAATACAATTCAGCCTGATTTGCTTTGTCAGAAACCCCTGAAGACACAGGTGGAGCCCTCAAGAATAGCCTGGATCAATGACTACCTGACCAACAGACCACAATTTGTAAGACTGAAGAATTGTGTGTCAAACCAGGTGGTCAGCAGCACAGGAGCACCACAAGGGACCGTGCTCTCACCATTCCTTTTTACTCTGTACACCTCAGACTTCCAGTACAAATCAGAGACCTGTCATCTGCAGAAATACTCAGATGTATCAGAGATGGACAAGAAGCTGAATCCAGAGAGCTGGTGGACCGCTTTGTGACACGGTGTGGAAACAATCGTCTTACCTTGAATGTGAACAAAACAAAGGAGATGACTGTAGATTTCAGGAGAAACAGAGATAAGTCAAACACTGTTTCCATCATGGGAGAAGAAGTGGAGGTGGTTGAGGAGTATAAATACCGCAGAGTTCACCTTGACAACAGACTGGACTGGAGACTAAACAGTGAAACCGTCTACAAGAAGGGACAGAGCAGACTGGACTTCTTTAGGAAGTTTAGGTCCTTCAAGGTTTGCAGCAAGATGCTGGAGATCTTCTACAAGTCTGTTGTGGAGAGTGTAATCTCTTCAGCCATCATCTGTTGGGGTAGCAGCATCAGAGCCAGGGATTTAAAAAGGCTAAACAACCTGATAAAGAAGGTTCTGGTTCTGTTCTTGGGACAACTGTGGAAAATCTGGAGATGATGACGCAAAGAAGGATTCTTCATAAAATCAAAAAAATGATGGACACCCCTGAGCATCCTCTTCATTAGACAGTCATACAACAACAGAGCGTCTTCAGTCAGAGGTTTCTTCAGTTTCGCTGCAATACAGACCGCTACAGGAAATCCTTCCTGCCCACAGCCATCATCATCTACAACAACTCCTTAAATAATTAATTATATGAGCTACAACAACACTTAGTTTCCCTCTGGGATCAATAAAGTATTTTTGAATTGAATTTGAATTGAATTTAGACAGATTTGTGAACAATATTTGATAGTTGTGGGTCTTTTGTGTATAAAGAAAATGTTTCAGATCACAGATGTTCAGCTCATGAAAAATGGGAGCAAAAACAAAAGTGATGCATTCATGTTTTTGTTTGTTCTATATTTATAATTATTACTGGGGATTCACAAGCTGCTCTGCTGCTGACTCAACATCAGACATCTTAACATCTGATTGGTAAATGCCTCATCAGACATGCAGCAATCCCTTTTTCAAGAGACATACTGTGAAAGCTGCTGAACAGTCAGTTTTACATTTGACTTGATCAGTGATTGGTCGGTTGTAGAATAAAAATCCCAAATATTTTTCCAGACCGTAAATCCCCCATATCTTAGCTCTAATACGTTCTAATAACAACACTGTTCAATGTGGAAGTCACTACTAAGTGAAGCAGACTTAGGCTTCACTTCTGAATCATGAAGTATTTATTTTGTGAAATCCAGTATAATTGCAAAGCTCAGGAATGTTGACAGCTCCCTTTCTCTTTCACACACAGTAAAACAATCCTTCTGGTTATTATAGAAATAATTCATAACAGATCAAAGAAAGGCTATTTAAGGCTCCTCTATACAGTGGACTCCAGCCTTTTAGTGAATATTTCTGTTTAGTGCAACTCCAAAATATTCATAAATTTTTTTCAGAGTTGATCTAAAATACCTCGTCTGGTGTTTGCCAAGTAGCCAATCATTGAGCACACACTTAAGGATTTAAAATGCTCCAGGCTATGTGTGGTCCATGGGTAGACTATTCCATAATATAAGACCAGCCACAGAGAAGGCTCCGTCACCACGGGACTTTAAATGATTCTTAGGAACTGTTAAAAGAGATGGAGAGCTGGACCTCACGTTTCTGGAGGGAGCATAAGCAGCTCCGATATATATGATGGGGCCAGGCCATGAAGGAATTTAAAAACAAAAAGTTACATTTTAAAATGGATCCTGTAAGCCAGTGGAGAGAGGCCAGTAAGGAGGTTACATGATGATGCCTCTTGGTGCCAGTCAGCTGGTATGCCGCAGCATTTTGGACCGACTGAAGGCGAGGTGACTGGTCCAGGCCAAGGTACAGGGAGCTGCAGTAGTCCAATCGCCAGAAAACAAACAGATGGATAACATGTTCATACATCAGCAGGAAGGTAGGGCTAAACCTTGGCTAACTGCCATAAGTGATAAAAATGTCATGGTAGTGCCAAGACGATTTTCATTGTGTGTATTAATGGATATTAATGCATATTTGGTGTTTTTAGAACGGTCTGAGCTATTGGCAGATTTCAGCTATTCGCAGGCGGATGTGGTCCCCAGAATTGGGTAGTAACTAGTTACCTTTACTTGAGTAACGTCATTTTCTGTCTGCATTTTGAGGTCGAGTGTATATATATATATATAATATTTGATAATCTTACTTGAGTACAATTTTTGGGTACTTTACCCACCTCTGATGGTCCCTAACCCTCCAGGTGTCCACTGTGGTTACAATAACAGAGCAGTGAAACAGAGCTTCTCATCATATACAAAGCTCCTCTTTATTTTGAGGACATTTTGAGAAAAAATTATATATTTTATGATATGGCATACTTCTACGTGTAGCATGAAAAGAAGAAAAAAGGTTAGCAATTCCAACTCTATGTCCCCCAAATTGGCAGTTGATGATGTCAGTGATTGATGATGTCAATCACTGAAAGAAATAACGAAGCGGCCACTTAAATAGGACCCACTGTACTCACCCGGGCTTTTTAATACGTGGCACTCGGTTGCACGTAAGGGGAAAAAAAGAGACCGATGAACCGAGCTGTTAAGCACAACAATGTATTTTCATGGTGGACCAGTCGTTGATGCCAAAAAGTTGAAAAAAGAAATAAAACTTGACGTCCGGATTTTGTCCTCAGGAAGGCGGTCAGGATCCACCTACTACTCCTGGTCGTTCTCCTCCTAGGTAACGACCTGTGCGGCGATCCTCGCTCGCTTTTCAAAACAGAGGTGAAACGGTACTCACAGGCGCGGCAGCGCAAGGCAGACAATCATCTGCCTCGCGCTGCCTGTCTGCCGCTCGCAGTTTTGCTAGAGACGTGTGCGCAAGTCATCACTCGTGGTGTTCCGGCCAGTGGGTTTTACTGTCCTGTCTCAGCTCCTTTTAAGTGCAGCCTAACAAGTTTTTGCGCACCTGTAACAAAGCAGCTGATTCCTGCGCTCCTCCTCCTGACTCATTCAGATAAGTTCAGTTTTTCTCTTGGAGTTTCACATACCAAATCCACACAAACCATGCAAAAAATATACAAATATTTCCCACTGTGCAACACATACTCAGTTAGCCTATATTCTCAATGTTTACAGAGCAGTCCCTGCAAAGATTTTAGTTAAACTATAGAAGAGACTATAGGATTAGTGTGTGTCTGACAGGGCGGGGGGGGGCGTGGCATCACGATGGTGGCTCTCGATGACATCGTCCATCGGCACAACCCTACTATCTATCTATCTATCTATCTATCTATCTATCTATCTATCTGAAAGAAATATCAATTAACCAAAATAAGAATAAAAACTTTCCAACTGCACTTGGTGAGTCTGTATTTGTTTATGACTCTTTTGTATAGAAAATATATATTATTTGCACACGCTATGGCTCATTGTTTTCCATGGCTAAATATAAACCATGTATAGAATTAGGTGAGAAGAAAAAAAGTTCCTAAAAGCACAAGCAAAACTTTGAAGAAATTGCTCCACGGAAGGCAACGGGCGGCGCAGAGGGACATCTAACGGTGTTCTCTGAGGGGAACGCTGCATTAGTGGGGCTTGAGAAAAAAAAAGGATCGGGGGAGCTTGGAGAACGAAATGCCAAGTTATGGAACAACAATCAAAGCAGATGTGCAGCGATGCGAGCCAGACCCATGTGGAGGCTAGTGTGCTACAAGACGCTCAGCAGCTGTCTGGGAGACATGTGGACTCTCTGAGGCATGAGATTTTCCATCAGCCGAAAGCTCAAGAGAGGGGGCTCTCGCAGGGAGAGAGCGCTAGCCACCACACACACACAGAGCAGAGGAAAATAGTCTGTTTAGTTCTGTAGAGGCAAAGTAAAACATAGAACAGGGCTGCAGTAGTTCAGGAGGACAGAGTCTAGTATAAACTAGCAAACAGAAAATAGCTTTTGTCAAGAAAAGGCTAAGATGATTTAGATCTATTGAACTATCCACAATCTAAACTCTTCCAGACAAACTTTGATGTTCTTTTATTTGTGTTTTATCCCCATTTTCTTACCTAGCAGGTATTGCTATCCATGTCCATCCATGTTTGTTTATGCCGCTCGCTGACAGATGTCAGATGTCCGGCCTACCTTAGCGGGGTTCTGTCCCCCCCCACCGCCCCGGGCAAGCTGACACAATAATATGAAGCATTATGTTGGCTTTTTTAGTTGGACATGGGCCGGTCACAATAAACACTAAATCAATTAATTGTATGATAAATTTAAATAAGCATTTTTCCAGTCACAATAATTTCCATTTGCATGCTAGTTTGTTTTCCTCTTTTAACCAAAGAGACTGGATGAGAAAAGACATATTGTTTGTTTAGGGATGTCCTGATCACATTTTATGTCCTGCATCAGCACTACTAGCTAGCAGCTCACTGTTGTGTTGCCTGCTGTAAATTGTGTGACGTTACAGTGTTGTTGTCGTCCATGCAACAGTGAATACTGATGTAGTGGAACATGTTGAAATGAAAACTAAGCCACCGTCAATCCGTTGGACAATCTCTGTCTCAGGAGGAATTTAAAATGTCATGCTGGTTTTATGAGGTTATATCTGATCAATTCCACCAGATTCCGATCATTTAAAATTACGTGATCGGGCCCGATTTCTGATCACGTGATTAGATCAGGACATCCCTAATATTGTTCATATATCCGTAGTAACAGAGGAAAATGGGATGTTTTGTTTTGTTTGCAGTTTGTTAAAACTCCTAATTGGTAGTTTATCCTGTTTTTTTGTCTAATTGAAGGAATTCATATTTTTTTAAAGGGCAATTTTGTTTACAGAGTTCATCCATTTTTTATTGTTTCAGTTGTTTTGTTGATGTTGAATATTAAAAATGTCTTCCAGCTGTAGTGGTAAACAATCTTTAGAAATGAAACTTTATTGATCATTTAGATGATGTGCATGCAATAATTATTACATTAGTTAAAAATGGTCAAAAATGACATTATTATCAATAATTGCAATATTTCTGTGGCAATGTATCATCCAGCAAAACTTACTATCATGACAGGCCTAGGTGGACATCTTTTAAAAAATAAAAATATATTCAGACAGACACGACCAACACGGTCGGTGTGGCACCATAATAGTGAACTTACAATCAGCTGGAGCTTAATAGATCAGATCAGACTAAAAACACGTCTCAAAGCATGTAGTTCAGAAGTTATTGTCTGAACTGGGGGACGTATCTCACCTGAAATATCCACAGCAGCAGATCTCCCCTGCTTCAGCCAGACCATTTTTCCACATTGATGTTCAGCATGCAGTTTACCAGATTTTTAGCAACTGGCATCATCCAAATAAAATATATATTATCAGGTGATTTCAAATCGGAACTGAAACTAGAGCTGTAGGACAAGAAATCAGCTGATGACAAGAAGCTGATTATGTTTTGGCTTGATCAGCCATAATAAATGACCCATTGATCCCTGGAAGTTAAATATTCAATATTTCTCCATGAGTGAATGCACCATATTAATAAGTAAGACTAAAAGGTAGCACTGACAACACTCTTCCTGGTGGAAGTTGTGACTTCAGGGAGAGGAAGAGTGGTTAGTCGTTTTCAATGTCAGTGACTTGTGGCAGATTTATGATGAAGAGCTATAACTACTATAGCTCAAAAAATGATTTGTTCTTATGTTGGATATATTTAAATCTTAGTTTTCTCAGTGATGAGAACATTTTAACAATTTGTGAAAATACAATCAATACAAAGGGGCATTCTGATAAAAACAGTTAGGCAGGGCCCTCAGCCTGGACCTTCTACTCTTTATTAGGAGCTCCTGTAGGACCTGGACAAAGACACGCTGGGGGGAGATGATGCTCTAGATATCCCGGACCTGATAATAAAGGGAAGCTAAAGGCTAACTGACTGAAACTGAAGTGTCAAGTCAGACCAGAGCTCAGCTTGTCTGCCAACATAAGACAGGCTGGAGCGATTAGTTCTACTTCATCTATTTCTAGTTTCTATTATGTCATAATGTAGGAAAAACTTCCACAAAGCAACGACCACAACTGAGTTATTTCCTCCTTACTTAGAGAGAGCACATGGCACTACCTTATTTCGGAGCCAACTGATTCCGCTCTGACAGTGTCCAACCGTTTGTTTTGATGCTATGCTAACAGCCGTTAGCTGCTATGCTAACGCGGTTAGCTAGCTCAGCTCAGGTCGTCTTCACAAAGCAGGCGCAACAAGAAGCTCCAGAGCGCCTCACACACAGAGCTTCTCCTCATCTGGAAATGATTATAAAAAGGTGAATTTACCTTCAGGGCGGGAGGCCTGTAAAAACAGCCGCGGCCTTTGGATGCTGGTGGCTCAGCTGACAAAAAGCAGTCGGAGACAGCGGTGCGCCCTGCTGCTGCTGCGCCGCTACACTCGCTCACATTCCCCGCTCCTCTCAAGCAGTTGTTCGTCTGCCAGTCGCCTCGGCTCACAGATTAGATAGCGCTCAGACAGATTCACATCACAACAAACAGGTCCTTAAAGTTCCCACGGTGCCGTTTTCCTTCCTTTGTGGTCCCTGTTGTCCGTGCAGTATTTTTACCCCCACAATGCAACGCGCATCCCTCACTGGAAGAAACAGGAAGTGTCACATTTGGTAACACATGCATCACCTCGGAAACCAGAACACTTCCACATCATTCCTGCAGGGAGAACTAATTCCGGGGATCAACATGACAACACTTTGGTCTTTCTTCTGTGTTTTCTTTTTTTTTTTTTTTTGCATATATAATTGTAATGAATCACCTTTAATTCAGAAACAGTGGTGCATAATGTATAAAGTGAGTGAAAATACTGAAAAATACACCCAGCACATGTAAACATGTTCAAAGAAGGATTCGTCATAAAATCAAGAACATGATGGACAACCCTGAGCATCCTCTTTATGAGACCATTATACAACAACAGGCTGTCGTCAGTCAGAGGCTACATTAGAACCACTGTAATACAGACCTCTACAGGAGACCCCATCTGCACACAGCCATCAGCATCTAAAACAGTTCTTTAAAGAAAATGATGTAGTATGAGTTACAACATTTAATTTCCCTCTGGGATTAATAAAGTATTTTTGAATTTGAATGTGATTTGTTACATTTCATTAAAAACACAACTTTTCTGGAATAATCTGGAAATAACCCCGACATCTTTCAGAAAAAATGTATGGTAAAGTTTCCAGTCTGAAGGTGCAATGGAATTGAATACATGGAACACATATTTGAAGGAACAGACTTTATCCCATTTAATACATTAATTACACAATATGGAATTGATTAAAACAAATTCTTAGAATATCAACAAATTAAATCTATTATTAAAGGTAAATTTAGGCTCAATAAAGCTGAATTACAAATTCCAGCAAGAGTTTTAGATTTTCTTAATCTCAACCCCCCCAAATTGCTGTCTAAAACATACAAAACTTTATCTACATTAGATGAATCAATAGCCATCCCTATTTCAAAATGGGAGGTGGATTTATCAGTCAGCTTTGACCAAAACGTCTGGTCTCATATATGTTTAAGAACCTTTAAAATAACAAAAAATCCTAATTTGCAATTAATACAATACAAAATCCTTCATAGAGTACACTATACAGGCCAACGAATGTTTAGGATGGGTTTTACGTCGTCTAATACCTTCTTACAATGCACAAGCAATATACCAGATACTTATATTCATGCGCTTTGGTTCTGTCCACCCGTTAAGAAATTTTGGTGCCAGATATGTGCGGACCTATCAAAGTGTCTGAAATGTAACATTCCACCATCTCCCTCAATTTGCCTGTTAGGAAATTTAAATTTTTTTATCAGAAACTTGGCTAGATGAAAATAACGAAACAACTTCATTAATAGAATCCAGTCCTCCAAATTATAATTTCTTAAGCGAGAACAGAAAACACAAACGAGGTGGAGGTGTAGCCACCATCTTTCACAACTCAATGAACTTTAAAAAGGTAACTCTGGGCGCGTTTGATTCTTTTGAATACCTAGCCACCCAGATAAATGAGCCTAACAAAGCGTTATTTCTAAGTTTATATAAACCACCAAAACTTAACTCTAACTTCTTTAATGATTTCAATGACCTTCTTTCTGTAATATGTATCGACTATGACCAACTAATCATCGTGGGGGACTTTAACATCCATACCGACAACCCCCAAGATAGACAAGCAAAAACGTTAGATGATACTCTCCACATCTACGGCCTGATCCAGCATGTCAAACAACCAACACACAATAGAGGACACACTCTGGACTTAATTATCAGCAAAGGTTTAAATATTTCTGACATCTCTGTAATTAATATTGCATTATCTGACCATTTCTGTGTTTTCTTTCAAAGTACCATCTCTGCTAAATTATCCAGCCACAGTAAGACCACTATAAAAAAGCGTTTTCTAGGGGACAGTTCAGTAGAAACCTTTAAACGTATTTATCCTTCCACCACATCCCCCTCATCTCCCAACTCAAACTCAGTAAATAAGTTGGTAGATAATTTCCTTGCGAAAATCTCAGACATCATGGATTCCATTGCTCCAACTAAAGTGAAAGTAGTCTCAGGTAGAAAGAAGTCTCCGTGGACAAGTAATCCACTGGTACGTAGTGAAAAAAGAGAGTGTCGACGAGCCGAGAGAAAATGGCGGAAAACTCGACTCCAGGTTCACTATGAGATCTACAAAGAGAGACTGAATAGATATCAGCTAACTATAAAAGATGCTAGGGAATCGTTCTTTTCTGAAATCATCAACAGAAACATTAATAACGCACGGACTCTATTTGCAATAGTGGAAAGACTAACTAATCCTTTAGTGACAGTAGCCCCAGAACTAAACTCTACCAGGGCCTGCAATGAATTTGCCAGCTTTTTCACTGAAAAGATTCTAACAATTAGATGGTCAATCTGTACCTCAATACTGAACCCACAACCAGTGCTATCCCCAATCAACAACAATGTAGAGAAAATGTCTGAATTCCACGAATTAAACCAGAACAGCCTTGAAAAAATCATTATCCAATTAAGCTCCTCCTCCTGCTGTCTTGATATCCTACCCACAGCTTTTCTAAAGAAGGTTCTTCCTGTTATTGGTTCTGATCTTGTTCAAATAGTGAACTCATCACTGCTATCAGGTGTCTTCCCTCAGGCTTTAAAAACAGCGGTTAATAAACCACTGCTAAAGAAGAAAAATCTGGACAACACGTTAATGCAGAACTACAGGCCAATCTCTAATCTCCCATTCATCAGTAAGATTATTGAAAAAGCTGTTTCAGCAGTTAAATGGCTTCATAACAACGACAAACCGTTTTGATGCTTTTCAGTCTGGTTTCCGCGCTCACCACAGCACCGAGACTGTCCTCGTCAAAGTATTTAATGACATCCGCATAAATACAGACTGTGGTAGAACGACAGTGCTGGTTCTGTTGGACCTCAGTGCAGCATTTGACACTGTTGATCATGATATTTTATTGGAACGACTGGAGAGCTGGGTCGGACTCTCTGGTACAGTACTTGGCTGGTTCGAGTCTTACCTAAAGAACAGGGACTTCTATGTTTCAATAGGAAACTTTTCATCAGAACGAACAGAAATCACATGTGGGGTTCCCCAGGGCTCCATCCTGGGGCCCCTCTTATTTAATATCTACATGCTCCCACTAGGCAAGATTATAGCGACCAATAACATTAGCTACCATAACTACGCGGATGACACTCAGCTCTACATTACAATGTCACCAGGTGACTCTGAACCCATTCAAACCCTAAATCAATGCATTGACCAAATAAATGGATGGATGTGCCATAACTTTCTCCAGCTGAATAGAAACAAAACGGAAGTGATTATTTTTGGACCCAAGGAGGAACGATCAAGAGTCAGCACACAGCTTCAATTAATACAGCTAGAAACTACTGATCAGGTTCGTAACCTAGGTGTAGTAATGGACTCAGACCTGAACCTCCAGGGTCACATAAAGGCAATAACAAGGTCAGCGTTCTATCACATGAAGAACATTTCTAGGATTAAAGGACTGATTTTGCAACACGACCTAGAAAAACTCATCCATGCGTTTATCTTTAGTCGGATTGATTACTGCAACAGCATCTTCACAGGTCTGCCTAAAAAGTCAATCAGACAGCTGCAGCTGATCCAGAACGCTGCCGCTCGCGTCCTCACTAGAACCAGGAAAGTAGAGCACATCACCCCAGTTCTAAAGTCCTTACACTGGCTCCCTGTAGCTCAGAGAATAGACTTTAAAATACTTTTACTAGTTTATAAATCATTACATGGCTTAGCACCAAAATATGTTGAAGACCTGTTGTCATGGTACCAACCACCAAGACCACTCAGGTCCTCCAACTCTAGCCTACTAAACATCCCTAGACTCAGAACTAAACATGGAGAAGCAGCTTTCAGTTTCTATGCTCCCCTTATCTGGAACAGACTTCCTGACGAGTGTAGAGCTGCTGAAACTCTGAACTGCTTTAAATCGAGACTAAAAACCCATCTGTTTAGAATTGCCTTTGAGTAAATGCTTGATGTTATATGTATGAAATGTGTTCATGCTCTCTTGCTTTTTTTAAATTTTTTTCTTGCTTTATTGTGTATCATGTATAATGTGTGTTTCTTTTATGTGTTTCTTTTAAATCACCAAATCATGTAAAGCACCTTGAATTGCCCTGCTGTTGAAAGTGTGCTATACAAATAAAATTGCCTTGCCTTGCCTTGCCTTGCCTTGTTGGACCATATTGGTCTTGAGACGGCCTCTGATCAATCTCTCTGGGCTCCTTTGATTGGCTCCATCACCTAGTGGGGGTGGGGGGCACTCGGTTTTGTCGTTTGGGATACTGTTACTGATGTGGGGGTTTTTGGGGTTGGAGGCGTCTGGGGGGGGATCCCTGGGGGTGAGATCACTGGGCGGATGGGGCGCTGGACGTCGTGGCCCCAACCTGGGGTTGGGCTTTGGTGGCTTTGGGTGATAACTCCTGATGGCTGCATGCGGTGCCTTAGGGGGGTTGCACTGACGGACATGGGTTACTGGCCTGGTGGCCGTGCTGCGCCTGGGTAGGGTCTGGGGATTCGGGGCTCTGGGGTGCCGCACCCCCTAGCTGTGGTCCTGGCCGGAGGTCGGCCGGCGTGGGATCTCTGTTGCCTCGGGGTCGGGGCCAGCTGGCGGCGGCCGGCATGTGCAGCCGCCTCTCTCTTTTTCTCTGGGCCGATTGTCATTGCCGGTCCCTGTATGGCGTCGGCTGCCCGGTTCATCGGTTTGCTCCTGGCTCCTGGCCTGGGCAGGTTCATCACCGGTGCGGGGGTCTCCGATGCTTAGGTGGCGCTGGGGGCCTCCTTTGCTGGCGGGGAGGCTATTGCTAACTAGCGACATGTGCTCTCCCCCTATGAGGGCACTTGGACGGGGGGAGGGGTGTGCTGGAGGGGTGGGCGAACTTAACCTGGGTGTCTAGTGTCTTGTGTTCTGATAGTAGAGCGAATGTCAGGGTGGGTTTAGTTCCCCTTCTGGGATGGGGCTGGGGGGACTGCCTTGGGGTCCGCGGGGCTTGGTGGTGCTGTGGCCTTGGGCCCCGGGTTGAACGAGCCATGGCCTCCCTCCCCCTGGTGGATTCCGGCATCGGTACCTGGACCTGGGAGCATAAAGTGTGTATGGGGTGTGTGAGTGAGGGTGCAGTGTCATTTCTTGGGTGTCTTGGTGAGTTAGTGAGAATGTATGTGTTTAAGAGGGAGGGAACGTATGACTGTGTCTGTATGCGGTCGGCCCCGCCCGGGTCCGCCTGGGGCTCTGGGGGTCCGTTGGACGTCTTTGCTCCGATCTCCTTCATGTCTGCATCGATTCCTGGGAGACGGATTGATGCCTGCTCACACCAGCTATCGAACACTCTTATGGAGAAACCTTATATGCACCAGCATGCTCACACACACACACACACATAGATGTGGGGTCTCTGGTCTTTACAGATATATTCTTGGGCTGAGGTTATCATTACTAGAGCTTGATTAATCTGTACCATGAGTTTTTCTGTGACATTGTTGTTGTATTTGTATATCCATTTTTGTGTGATGTGGTTGTGTAGTTCTTAGTTCACGATGTTTGTTGTGTTTGTCGATGTTCCTTTTTCGTGTTTTGTTTTGTTTTTCCCCCTCTCTCTGCCCTCCTGTGGGTATGGAGGCAGACTTCAATGTCTTCCTGTGTTTTCTTTGTTCCCCTTCCTCTCTTGTATTTTCAACTCACCCTCTCTCTTGACTTTTTGTTTCCTACCTCTCATCTTCATCTTCTTTCTTTCTTCCCCTTAATTTTCCGTCTCCGTGTCCATAACATCAGGAAATAAAACCCCCAGCAATTCATAATAAAGATTTTTCACACATATATCAAGTGGAGTACTATAGCAAAAGCTGTACTGCTCCGCTTGTGAAAGTAAATCTGTTGGACTTGGTACTCAGACACCAATTCTGAGCTCCACACTGCCAAACAGGACACGTAAAAAACAAAACAAAAAAAAACACAACTTTTGTTCTGGTGTTTCCAGAAGCTTGAAGAATATTTCACTTGAGTTTATTTATATAGCACTAATGCACAATAGATTTAATCTCAATGCACTTTACAAATCAATTCAATCTAATCATACATAAATTCCAATTAATCCTTCAGTTCATTATTCCAATCATTTTCAAAGATTTCTAAGGAATCCCGGCAGATTGCATCAAGTCATTGACTTAGAGCATTCAATCCTCCCGAACGAACATTTGTGACAGCAGACAGTTGCCTGTGTTGTGTCGTTCACAGCAATCCCTCATACTGAGCAAGCATGTAGTGACAGTGGAGAGGAAAAAGAAGAAACATCCACCAGAACCAGAACCGGGCTCAGTTCCATCTGCCACGACGGGGGTTTGACAAGACAGAGCAGAGACACAGAAAGAACAGAAGATCTGATACAGGAGTACTTACTATGTTAAAGAAAGTAAAAAGTTAATAACAGGACAAGGTGGATGTTCAGCCACTGGGAGCATCATCCCAGTCGATGCCCCCCGTTCAACAGGGCATCACAGTCAAACAGCACCAGCACAGGTGGAGCTTCTATGGAGAGAAAAACACTGAGAGAAAACCAAGTTAACAGTCAAAATAACAGCAAATAATACAACTGCAAACTTGCAAAGTTATTCACACCCATTGAACTTTTCTACAGTTTGTCATGTTATAGTTTATCTGCTGTGAAGATTCTTCATTGGAAACTTTGAAGCAGGGAAAGGAGGGCATTAAACACAGAACAATCCTGGAAGGAGACCTGATAGAGGCTGAAAAAACAGACTGGGGAGGACATTCTCCTTCCAGCGGGAAAACAACATGAAACATACAGCCAGAGTAATTTTTGAATGGGTATAATGTAACACTATTTCAAAGCATGTGAGTAATTTTGTATTGCTGGGTACATTTGTACATGAAGTTTCTCAGTAAGGAACATTACTTGAGACAATCACTTGGTTTGGATTTTTCCATCTTAGAAGTGCATAGAAGATTCTGAATGCACTGTGAAAAGTGTGAAAACAGGGCAATATACTTAAGCTTCAACTTTATTATCATGTGTGCTCATTTTAATTTTCTGTGGCAACTCTGATTTCCCTTGAAAATCCAATTAGTCAATTCACACTTGGGCTAAATTGCTGATTAAGGAAGCAAATGAAAGTGGAAAAACTATAATTTTTTTGGTAGCATCTTTCATTCACTCTTAAAAATGCTGGGTTAAAAATAACCCAATTTGGGTTATTTTTAACCCAAGTGCTGGGTCAAATGTGGACCGACCCAGCCATGGGTTATTTTAACCCAGCAGGGTTGGGTTATGGGTTTGACCCAGCATATTGGGTTATGTTTTCTACTCTAAAAATGGGTTAAAATGACCCAACCGTACAGGTAAGACTACCCAAATGTGGGTTAAAAGGAAACCCAAAATTTGGGTTATTAAATTACTAATACTTGGGATAAAATGACCTAATTATACAATGAAATGTTATAGAAAATTTTTTATGCTAAATAAATAACTCAATAAACAGGAATTAACAATGTATGAGTCATGTCTGTCAATTCTTTATTGATAACCCAGCCTTTTAAAATGCATCAAAAACAAAAATCAATAAAACTGCAATGGAGAATAAAAAACATTCATATTACTGTTAGCTCATGTTTGTTAAAACACAGTTCATTTCATTCATGTAAATGTAAAATTTTAAAGGCAATTACAAATCTTAATAAATAACATTTTGAAAATGTTAATAAATTAAATGTTCAAACAATGCCAATGAAAGAACTGTACTGAAGTAAATTTCCATCAACATCTTCTGGGAACACTAACCTCTATGTGTTTTAGTCAGTAAAACATCACCTTACATCATAGCCAACTGAGCCCTCATTAATTTCACAGCATTTGATTCGTGACCAGGTATTTCAAAGACAACTGTCTGAATGAATTCCCAAATCTGTGCACACGGTTTTGGGTAGTTGACATCAAACACAAAAAATGTTTTAAAACACCCATCAATTGCACCCAAAAGTGATGGGTATTCCAAAGCAGTCCCATTGATGACCACAAATGCTTGGGAACATTGATGGTCTTCTCCAAGCATAAGGACATGTGGGTACTCTGTTGTGGCCCCATTCAGATACTCCACCATGTTTGTTCCAGTCTGAGGTGAAGGGGATTAAAAAAAGAGAAAGAAAGAGAAAAGATTGAGGCATAAAAATAGGGTTTCATAAATGGCTGTAGATAATAACTGAAGTTAAAAATAACTGAACTCACAGGCTGGATGTCAATGAAGGCCTTGCGAATCTCCAAGCTGCTCGGTCGAAAAACTTTCCTTCCAACTTTGTATGGAGCAGTTGGGAGAAGCACCGGCAGCAACAACAAAGCAACATCCCCCTGTTTGTCTGTAAAATGGAAATGTGTCAAGCTTTTAGGGTCAGAACACACTGGCATAGGATGACACTTCTCAAAACAGACATTCCTACATCGCCAGCAGCTTTGTAATGTGCAATGGTGACAGACATATGAAGATCAAGAAATAGGGAAATCTTGTTTCCAATCAGTGTAGAAACCCTGGCCTTTCTTTCCTCCTCCTATTTTGACTCCAGGGCTTACTTAAGCCGTTTTCAGACAGAGTGGGGGGTGGGGGGTGGGAGTGGGGGGGTTCTAGATGGATATTACTTAAACTTAGTGCGGCAGGCGTACGTCATTTCCCCAAACAAATGCATTATTGCAAAGATGGCAGACGAAACAGCAGATCTACTCGCAACGCTCGTCTGATCAGTGACGCTACTTGCTGCTGAAACTGTGATATGCGGATCTTTTGCCAATTCCTTAAAGGGACGACTGTGTATGGAGACACAGTGGCTCAGAAGAGCGGGCCGACAGATTACCCCATCAGAAAAAGATACAGTGACATCACACCAGGCTTACGCCTGGTACTGAAAAGTTGATGATTAAAGACCTCAGTTTTGCGAAACCTTTACAATTTTCTTCCCCTCAGAGTTCTTTGTGTTTTAAATAAATTGTGCACAGAGAGAGTTTATGAGTAAAACTAATTAAATTTTTTTTATAATACATACTACCAGTGTGTTCTGTCCCTTTTGTTTAGCTTCGGCCAAAATGTCATAGCTAGGCTAACTCTATAACCGAAAATTTTTTTTAACAAAGTAAATGACTTTTTGAAATGTCAATACCTGCTGGAAGCAAATCTATGTTGAAGAGACGGTTAGCTGCGTCTTCTTTTCTGGCCATACGGATGATCTTTGTTGAGAACACAGGGTTCCAGCTCTCTGTTAATTTCCCAAAGGACTCCAAGTGTAGCACAGAGAAGTCCTGAGAAATCTTACAATAGAAGAATACAAACATGTAACAATATTTTGATTGATTGTGATTGATTTTTTATTATTGTGTCATGCATTAACATGCCCAGCCCAATAAGGGCTTACAAGACACCATTATAACAAAACATAGGCAGACCAGAAACCGAAAGTAGATGCTTAACAATATTAATATCTCAGGGTCACCCAGTCTTGACCTATGACACTGAACATACCTCAAGTGATCTTTTTAAATGATGCTGAAATTTCAGGCGTGGACCCAGGAGAGGTATCAAAGAAATCAGGCTGTTAGGATCCAAGAGAAACAAGCTGTCTTTGTCAATCTTTTCAGCTGGAAAAAATGGAAACTTGATTTACTGACCAATGAGACAACAAGCCACACACACATATGTAGATTAGAATAAAACCACATTTTTAAAAGTTGAATTACTTAAATACATTTAATTTTAGAATCATCTATCTCAGGCTACAGTGGTGCAGTTGGTAGCACTGTTGCCTTGCCGCAAGAAGGTCCTGGGTACAAATCCAGCCTGTGCTTTTTCTGCATGGAGTTTGCATGTTCTCCCTGTGCATGCATGGGTTCCCTCTGGCTTCCTCCCACAGTCCAACAACATGACTGAGGTTAATTGTTCCCTCTAAATTGGCCTTAGGTAGGAGTGTGTGTGCATGGTTGTTTGTCCTGTGTGTTGCCCTGAGATGGACTGGTCAGCTGTCCAGGGTGTACCCTGCCTCTCACCGGATGATAGCTGGAGATAGGCACCAGCCCCCCCCGCAACCCTCCATAGGATAGATGGGTAGAGATGATGGATGAATTGATCATCTATCTCACATACCTTCAAAAGCAGGGATGTACTCAGACAAGTTCCAGTCCAGAAGTTTGGCACTCACAAACTCGTCCATCTTTCAGAAATGAATAAAAAACAGTTTTAGAACAATTTCTATTTGTCATTTTCTTTTTTATTTAAGCCTCAATTTCACAATGGGACAGTGGGCCAAGAGAATGAAAAGGAGATGCATTGAAATGTGGGGGGAAAGAAAAGTATTCTTGTCAATCTTGTTTTACCTTAAGCCACCTCAATTTTGGCATATTTTTAAATAAGAAAATGACCCAAATAAATACAGTTACCACCAATGTCACTAGCAATTATTAAACAACTGCAGTTTACATATGATTATACAACGCAGATGCAGTATTTATGAACAGTTTAACATTTCTGTAACATTAGTTTGGCCTTTTGCGTAATCTGTGTTTGGATGGGATGCTGTTGTTGATTTTATATGTACCGTTTATACCCTAATGGCACACAACACAGGAGGGCAAAAAGCACCGCACACTCAACCCAGAGCCGTGCTGCTGTAGCTGAACAATTCAACTAACAAAATTTAACCTAGGGGTGTAGGTATGACTACTTTAGATAATCTTTGTGCAGATGATCAAAAAAGATACAGAGCAAAGCTAACTGACCCGTTTCAACGAGCTATGGGATGAGAGTCCTCAGAATCGTCTGCTAGTTTAGTGTGGTAATATTTTAATATACAGATTAACATCAATATTGTTTTGTAAGACATCTACATTGATATATAAGTTTATAGATAAAGTAATTTCATGGTAATAAAAGTGTCTGTCAATTCCATATTCATCCATGCTAACTATGCTAGCAGTAGATGTAGCTTTGCATGTTGGCAGATTATTTTAAATAATTTAAATGTTCTTATAAAATAATTTCGGCTATATTTTATTTAAACTTCAACATACCTTTAATAAATTGAACTGAGCAGATTTTATTATGAGTCTTTGGCTCCCAGGCTCTGGATGGATCATCTAGTAGAACTTTCTTCATGGCTATGCACTGTTGCCTTCAGTGTATTTCATCACCTATTAAATTGAACAATTTCGTCTTTTGGTGCGCTGCTGCACAAATACAGGCTGACTAACACTGACTAGATTTTTTTAACGCCATTTAGCACAATCTGTCATCAACTAAAAGCTAATAACAGTGGTGGTCAGCGCGGTGCCCAGAAGCTACGGGGGGCGAGAGCTTGGGTGCGTGACGTCACGTATCAAGGCGAGTATAAACGTAATCTGCCTGGCAACAGTTCAATATCAGTGCGAGAGCCACGCAACCACATAGATAACTTGTGTCTTTATCACAGAAACCACAGTACAAATTCTACTATCGAGGTAGTACAACAATGAGCTATACTGGCCAGCTGGAGATATCTGACAACGCAGATAGCTCTGTAAATAGCTCAAATTAACTACTGTCTGTAAAATACACAGTAGCCTAAATGGCCCTCTGCTGGTGGTGGGGATGCCACCGCTGATATGAAACGCACAGTTAAGTCCCCAAGCAGAGCCTCACCGTGGCTAAGCGAGGATGGCCTAAGGATAGTTGTGGCCCCGATTCTGTATTCCATGTATCTAACTAAATATATCGGTGCTAGGAAGCTAACTAGTTAGCTAACCTAAAAAATGATTCGGTTTTCTCAAACAGATAAAAATCAGTTTATTTGTTTGTTTGTGTCAACAGCTTTTACACAATTAATCTTCAAACTCTTTATCAATATCTTACCTTCTTCTTGCCTTGCTGGTGTGAAGGTCCATTAAAGTCCTTGTCATCCTCTGGTTTAAAATGGCGAAGCTGGGACACCGAAGAGTAGGAGGATCCTTCTTTTTACCGCCAGTTTTAACCCAATACGCTGGGTCAGAATGTTTGACCCAATGTTGTGTTAAATTGACCCAACCTTCTAACGCTCAGCCTTGACCCAGCTGTTGGGTTGGAAAAATAACCCAGCATTTTTTAGTGTGTTGTTTTGAAAGGTGACTACTTTAATTAAACAGAGCATCATTTGTGACTTACTGATTTGCTCTTTGGCCGCAATGTCCTGTGAACGGATGATAGACAGAGGAGGAAGAGCTGTGTTCCCGGGCAAACATGGGTCAAAGTGATCATTACAATCAGATACACTGCACATGAAATGTTTTTTCCAGCTCAAACGAAAGCATCAGAACAAATTCAATTAGCTTTAAATTATGACTCTGTAAAGATAATTTTGAAACTGCTGTGTGAATTCAAGTAGTCCCATGCCAACAGATGGGTTGCCTGCTCCTTTGGCTGGCCCTGGTGTGGGTCAAGACCAGATGAAGAGGTGTTGACCCCTTCTCTTCATTCTGTTGTAATGCTAAGAAATCTCCCAATCCATTGCTTTATTCTTCAGAATCTGGGTTACTCACATCTACTTTAGTTTCTCTACTTCAAGTCTCAAGTTAAGTAAAAGAAGAAAAATATAGTGCCGTATCCTTCTCATAAATCCAGTTAAACATTCTGCTGTTGAGTCTACTTCTGTCTCTTTAGTGTCCTGAGTGTATAAGTATATAAATATATATTCATAACACGTAATCATCTTTTGTGTGTGTATGATGTTTTGTAAATGCTGTAACTTGTTTATTGGATTTTATGTTTATATGGTCTAATTCAGTGTTTCCCAACCTTGCTTGGCAAGGCACACTGCTCTGCATGTTTTAGATGCTTACCTGCTTCAGCACACCTGATTTTTGTTGAAGGGTTAGGGTGACATCTTGCTACCAACTTACTTATTTTACTATAGTAAGATTGAAAATGCCTGTTACAATGCTGCATGAAGGTGTTAACAAAATAATTAACCTTGATCGAGTGAATAACAATCCTAGAGCAAAAAGAGAATATGTACCTGTACCTGATCAGACTGTTTATCTTGACATTACAGGACACCCTGGAGGAATTCCAAATGAATTTAAGGCAAGACATGAAGTTAAAGCAGGATTTGAGTCCATAATACCTCAGATAGCAATTAATAAAAACGTGGAATGGATTACATTTATTATAATCAACAGCGAATTCTCAACTATACTAGTGATGTTCTTGGACTGTTAGGCCAGCAGTTGTATGAAACTATTAGGATGGGATTGCGAAATCGGCAGGCCATAGATTGGATCATGGCAGACCACGGAGGAGTCTGCCATATTGATCTAACAAATGAAGTTATGTGTTAATCATTAAATGTCATTTGCAGTGTCTGTGTAACAGAGTTTATAAGGTTTCATTCCACTTGCCTCGAATGTTTGTACAGTGGGGAAACAGCCCCCCCCCCCCTACCCCCCCCCCCACCCTTGGTGTGGCCATTTAAGTGAAAGTGGGGGCAGTAATCACTGCCAGTCTGTAATGACTACACCAGAGGTGAGTCGTGTTGTTCCATACAGTGCAGCGTAGAAATGTGTTTTGATTTGTAAAACTTGTTTGATCGTCTAACGGACACAGACTGTATTGGGTAATTAGTGGGCATGTGCCTGACACTAGTTTGTAGGTTTTTCCGTTGTTTAATATTGTAAAATACTGTTATGCTAAAGCGGAAGGCTAATGGGAGGCTTTGTTATAGTGTGCTGTATGGAGCTGTGTGTGAGGAGCCATTTGCACTGACCCGACACCGTTATGTTTCTACTCAGGAAATAAATTGCCACTGACCAACCAGATAACTTCTTGTCTTCCATTAACACCAACACAACGCAGAGTAAAGGGGTTTATTTGGGCAGATATATAACAGCAATGAAGCAGAAACCGGTTACACTGGTGCCGTGACCTGAGCTTCTGTGTCTGTGGTGGGGCCGTCTATTTCCTGGAGAGTGAATTGGAGCGTCACCCTTGGACTGTGCTGGCAACTGGAGGACTGGCGTCCTTTCTTGCCGCCATTTGCCGTTTTCTTTTGGGACATTGAGGTGGGATTTTGTGTTGTCACTTTGAATAGGCTGAAAAGAAAAGGAATACGAACGAAAAGTGAAATGAGAAGAAAAGGAAAACATTTTCTTCTATCCTCAACTCAGCAACACCAGCAGTTTAGCTTGCTGCGGTGAGAGAATTTTGTGCTGTATATAGCCAATGTGCATGATCACAGTGTTTTGTGGTGTATTCTTAAGGCAGCTGCTGCATAACCTGCTAAGCTGTTTATTTTTGGTTTAGTTGTATTTTAAGCTGGACTACTTTTTTGGGGGGGTGGGTAAATATATTTGTAGCTTGCTCAATATTCAATCAGAATATATATATTTTTTTCTCTCCTTCCCCCTCATTTTTTGAGCTTAGAGTCAGCATATTTGTTTTCTTTTGCCTTTTGTAAATTGTTGTGATACATGTAAATAAAGAAATCAAAAAATCATAATGGCAGATTTTCCCAATTTTGGCAGGGGTAGAGGGGAGGTTGGTTCTACCCCATCACATTCATTTGGCAGGGGTAGAGCAAGGTTACTGGCGGCCCCAGTTTCCTCCACGCCCAAGCTTGCCTTTACTAAGTTAAATGTTAAACCTGTTGAGGGGGGTTATGATTTACGGAATCCTGAATCAGAAACTGAACCTACAAAAGAGAACCTTTATGCAGAGATAGCAACACAAATTGGGTTTTCTATTGGAGAAAGCATTGCCTCTTGGGGGGGTCCAGAGCCTTCAGCAATGAAGCAGAAACCGGTTACATCTGCCTCACAGACAAAAACTTAGAGCTTGTTCCACATTATTTGGAGCCTGACTGCTAAAAGATCTTGCTTCTATTTTTATATGGTGCAATGCAATCAACTGTTAATTAATGTATCCATAATGGGCAGCGTGTGTGGCTAGCTCATGTTAGCTTGGAACGGGAGGTTGTCCTCTCAGCTTCCGACCTGGAGCAAACAGGGAGCTTTTGGCTTGTCTGCTCCGGGGAAGCTGCAGGACTTCTCCCTCAGTAGGACAGCAGAGGCGTTGATAATCGGCGACAGATAATCTCTCTTTTTGGGGGAATCTGTAATTTCAGAATTCCTTCTGCAGAATTCGGAATAAGTTAGGGTTCAAGGCAAGGCAAGGCAATTTTATTTGTATAGTACACTTTTAACAACAGGGTAATTAAAGGTGCTTCATATAATTTGGTGATTTAAGAACAAAAACAAAACAAACAAACAAACACGGAATATAACATTGGAAATTACAAGTAAAAGTAGCAAATTAGCATGAAACACACATTACACATGATGCACAATAACACATGATACATCATAAAGCAAGAGAAAGATCAATAAAGCAAGAGAGCATGAACACATTTCATACATATGACATCAATCATTTACTCGAAGGCAATTCTAAACAGATGGGTTTTTAGTCTCGATTTAAAGCAGTTCAGATTTTCAGCAGCTCTGCACTTGTCAGGAAGTCTGATTGACTTTTTAGGCAGACCTGTGATGACGCTGTTGTAGTAATCAATCCGACTAAAGATAAACACCTGGATGAGTTTTTCTAGGTCCTGTTGCGACATCAGTCCTTTAATCCTAGAGATGTTCTTCAGGTGATAGAAGGCTGACCTTGTTATTGCCTTTATGTGACCTTGGAGGTTCAGGTCTGAGTCCATTACTACACCTAGGTTCTGTGCCTGATCAGTAGTTTCTAGCTGTATTAATTGAAGCTGTGTGCTGACTCTTGATCGTTCCTCTTTGGGTCCAAAAATAATTACTTCAGTTTTGTTTCTATTCAGCTGGAGAAAGTTATGGCACATCCATCCATTTATTTGGTCAATGTATTGATTTAGGGTTTGAATGGGTTCAGAGTCACCCGGTGACATTGTAATGTAAAGCTGAGTATCATCCGGGTAGTTATGGTAGCTAATCTTATTGGTTGCTATAATCTTGCCTAATGGGAGTGTCATACGGGTGAAGAACGGCTTTTATTGTGTGTTTATCTCCCAGTGTGTTCTAGTGTTTTTTCTGCTGATTTGTAGTGTAGTGTTTTAATTTTATTGCATGTATTACACACTGGGATTTTATCGTGCTTTTATTTTGAAAAGCCCATGCGGATGTGACTCCCCACAATGTACTCACCTGGACCTGTCAAGCAGAGCGGGCAGACTTTAATAGGAGCTTGGGAGAGAACCCAGGAAAAAAGGAGCAGTAGAGAAGAAACTGACTGAGTGGCCATGCAGGAGTTGCCGTTGGACGGAGAAGGTGAGGAACGGACTGTGAGAAGGTTCCATGAAGAAGCGGGCAGAGTGAGACTTTGCCCATGCGTGTGAGTAGCGGTCCGCGGCGTAGCGTGACCTGTTGTGACGTGTGGTTTAAAAGTGCAGTGACTGCCGTTTGCTTCACCGACAGCCTGAGGCCAGCGTCCTAAAGACGACGACGGTGCGGTGCAGTAGTGTGGTGAAAGTCCGGATTGTGTCAGCGCTACAGCGACGGAGCCACTTCCGTCGGCGCCCCAAGAGTGTGCCGCAGCCGCTGCTCTGTAGCCTACAAATAAGAATCCAGACTATTTCATTGGACTTCCTTGCCTTTTTTAGTTTTTAGCTTCCCTCGTTTGAATCCCTTTTTTCCTAGACGCCTGGTCTTACGGTTAATTTTACCTGTGTTCTTAATACCATTTAATTTTGTAAATAAACCCCCTTGTTCTCCTTAAGGTTTTTGTGGTTTTCTTGGTTTTAGCAACTGCCCTCTCGCCTGATTTTGAACCTTATGCAGTCATTTTTTAATACATTATTTTTTAAAACAAAATCAACCATACACCTCAGCCCCTCCACATAGTGAAATTTTGGTGTTGCTGGCAGGGTCAGGCCTCGAGAGCAGCTGTGAGAGCCAAGGAACTAAAATCATGATGCAAAATCAACCATAAACCTCAGCCCCTCCACATGAGCATGTAGATATTAAAATAGGAGGGGCCCTAAGATGGAGGCCTGGGGCACTCCCCATGTGATTTCTGTTCGTTCTGATGAAAAGTTTCTTATTGAAACAAAAAAGTCCCTGTTCTTTAGGTAAGACTCAAACCAGTCAAGTACTGTACCAGAATGTCCGACCCAGCTCTCCAGTCGTTCCAATAATATATCATGATCAACAGTTTCAAATGCTGCACTAAGGTCCAACAGAACCAGCGCTGTGGTTCTACCACAGTCTGTATTTATGCGGATGTCACTGAAAACTTTGACGAGAGCAGTCTCAGTGCTGTGGTGAGCACGGAAACCAGACTGACAAACATAAAAACGGTATGTCATTGTTATGAAGCTATTTAACTGCTGAAACACAACTTTTTCAATAATCTTACTGATGAATGGAAGTTTAGAGATCGGCCTGTAGTTCTGCATTAACGTGTTGTCCAGATTCTTCTTCTTTAGTTGTGGTTTAATAACTGCTGTTTTTAAAGCCTGGGGGAAGACACTTGAAAGCAGGGATGAGTTCACTATTTGAAAATGATCAGACCCAATGACGGGAAGAACTTTCTTTAGAAAAGCTGTGGGTACAATATCAAGACAGCAGTAATAGGTGTTTAATTGGATAATGATTTTTTTTTCAAGGTTTTTTTGGTTTAATTTGTGGAATTCAGATTTTTTTCTACACGTTGATTGGGGATGGCATTGCTTGTGGGTTCGTTTTTGAGGTACAGATTGACCGTCTAATTGTTAGAATCTTTTCAGTGAAAATGCTGGCAAATTCATTGCAGGCCGTGGTGGAGTTTAGTTTGGTGACCACTGTCACTGGAGGATTAGTTAGTCTTTCTGCTTTTGCAGATGGAGTCCGTGCATGATTAATGTTTCTGTTGATGATTTTAGAAAAGAACGATTCACTAGCATCCTTCTTAGTTAGCTGACATATATTCAGCTTCTCTTTGTAGATATCACAGGGAATCTGGAGTTGAGTTTTCTGCCATTTTCTCTCGGCTCGTCGACACTCCCTTTTTCACTACGTACCAGTGGATTACGTGTCCACGGAGACTTCTTTCTACCTGAGACTACTTTCACTTTAGTTGGAGCAATGGAATCAATGATGCCTGAGATTTTCGCAAGGAAATTATCTACCAGCTTGTTTACTGAGTTTGAGTTGGGAGATGAGGGGGATGCGGTGGAAGGGTTTATACGTTTAAAAGTTTCAACTGAGCTGTCCCCTAGAAAACGCTTTTTTATAGTGGTCTAACTGTGGCTGGATAATTTAGCAGAGACGGTACTTTTAAAGAAAATACAGAAATGGTCAGGTAATGCAATATTAATTACCGAGTTGTCAGATACATTTAAACCTTTGCTGATAATTAAGTCCAGAGTTTGTCCTTGGTTGTGTGTTGGTTGTTTGACATGCTGGGTCAGGCCGAAGTTGTGGAGAGTATCATCTAATGTTTTTGCTTGTCTATCTTGGGGGTTGTCGGTATGGATGTTAAAATCCCCAACAATGATTCATTGGTCATAGTTGATACATATTACAGAAAGAAGGTCATTGAAATCATTAAAGAAGTTAGAGTTTCGGGGGTTTATATACATTTAGAAATAAAGCTTTGTTAGGCTCGTTTATCTGGGTGGCTAGGTGTTCAAAATAATCAAATGTGCCAAGGGTTACCTTTTCAAAGTTCATTGAGTTTTGAAAAATGGTGGCTACACCTCCATCTCGTCTGTGTTTTCTGCTCTTGCTTAAGAAATTGTAATTTGGAGGAGTAGATTCTATCAATGCAGTTGTTTCAGTATTTACATCTAGCCAGGTTTCTGATAAAATAGGGTGTGTAATTTATGCTCAGTGATGAAGTCATTGATAATTTATTTATTTATTTAATAAAGCTAACTTAAGTATTGTGATGATGGGCAGCAGAACCTTCTGACAGGTTATCAATTTGAGATTTTGTTTGATATGAGAGCGTTTGGTTAACGGTATATGTTTCCTGCAGCTGATAAGCACCTGAATGCTAAACTTAGCCAAGTTCTGGGAGACGGTAGGGGTAGATTTACTGCCCTGTTCCCTCAAATATCAAATATCTGTAGTAATCAGTGGGAGAAAGCTCCCAAGCTTATTGACACTAGCCCCAGGGCTTTGGTGTAGTCTAGGTTTTGGTGTTAATTGTGTCCCAAATCTGATTTGCTCGTTCAGTCTGTCGGTAAAGCTTCTAAAGGGAGACTCATTTGATGTGGCTGAGTCACAGGAAGATGAAGACTTAATCTCTGATGGTTGTTTATCTGTTAGGGCCTGCGGCGTCATCTGTTTTTGTTCTCTGATATCCATGGGCGCCTCAAGGTCAGCTTTTGGGAGCAAGTGTTTTGCTTTCTGATTTTGATAAGAGAAAATGTTAAGTGCCAACAGTCTCACTCCGGCCTTGTTAAGACAATATTGGTTTGCTTGGAACAGTTGGTTTGCACCTCTAAATACATTCAAATTATTGATAAATGTGAACGACATCTCAGCTGAATGTTTCTTCAACCATTTATGGAGCATGCGGAGTCTGCTAAATCTTTCATCATTCCCTTCAGGGACTGGTCCGCTGATGAAGATGTTTACGTTAAGTCTGTCAAGTCTCTGTAGGAGATCAGAAAAGTCTCTCTTCAGAATCTGATTGTCTCATCGTGATATCTGATGATCCAGCATGGATAACAAGCTTTTCCAATGTAGGGTGTTGGTCCAAGATTTTCTGGATTTTTTCTGTTATTTCTCTCACTGCATTTTTGTAGCACCTATAAACTCTGGTGTTCTTGCTACAAAAAGCCTCAATTCAATTAATTGATCCGTCTTGTATGATAACAATTTTTGCTGGGGGGGGGCTCTTACTTTGTTATGTGTCCGCTGAGTTTCTCCTTGTGGCTTTGACTGGTCCCTGGGGCTGCGTCATCTTTCGGGGAACTCCGGGCTGCAAATCTGTTTTTGAGCGGGATTCCAGGTGGAGTAATATCTCCTGTTTTTGGCTGATATCTCTTTTGTTTCCTTTTAGCAGAGCCGGCAGGCCTGGGTTCAGAGCTTTCCCTGTGCTGGAGTTTCTTTTGTTTTTTCTTCCTCGGAGAGCAGGCTGGGGTTGATGATTCCGTGTGCTTCAAAGCCGGGCAGTGTTCATCAGAGTGTGGTATTCTTCCCGTTAAGTGCCTGTTGGCTGAGGGAGTAGCGTTGTTCTGTGTTTTCTCTGCAACATGGTTAGACCGATGTAACACTGGGCTGCCAGGCTGTTCCTCCCTGCGTGTAGTCATCGGTAAAGTTGTGCCGTTTCCATAATCAGCGTGGAGGTCAAAATTAATTTCCAGACTGCGTAATTTTGTTTCAGCGTTCTCCATTCTGTGGAGCAGTTTCTCAAAATCCTCAGCTGAGCAAAAAGCCATGTTGATAAGTCCATAAAAAATAATCCAAGAAGAGATCCGGTCCAATACAGTAACTCCAGGGGCTGGGTAGATAAAGTAACTAAGAAAAGGCTATGAAAAGAAAAGAAAAGCAAACAGAAAATAAAATAAAGCGAAGGGATCGGGAGAGACCAAGAGAGGCTGCTCCTCCTTCAGCAGTCAGAAAGAGGGTGTCAAGGCTTATTCCTTTGGCTGGGATACAGTTACCTGATGCACTATCAGCAGACTGAATTTTATTTGTTTTGGGTCTAGATGTTTTCTTCCCTCCCTTGCTAAAAGAAGATGGAGCCCCTCACACCCCACCCAGGGAAAGGAGGAAGAGGTACAGTTGTGCAGTCCTTTCCAGTGTAACAGTCCTGGCAGAAAGAGGCCAAATTCAGGTAGGACCTCACTTTTATTTGGATGATGCAATGCATCGTAGGGAATTATTAGTTCTTTATACCAGTCTCTGTTCCATGTAATCTAGTAGATTGATTCATGGCTGGAGGCACAACAGGATAGTGTTTCATTGGTAAAATAGTAGTAATCAGTCCTTTTTGGACTGTGGGTGTGTGTGTATAGGTGTGTGTGGGTGTGTTTGTGTGTGTGTAGAGAGGGAGAGAGAGACGACGAGCGAATGGAGTCGGGTTTAGCCTATACCCCTTTTTGCCCCCATCCTTATCAATTGGCGCGATCAGTTAACAAAGGGAGACAAAGGAAACCCGCGTGGCGATTCAACAAAGGCTAGCTTCAATTAGCAATGGTGGCTTGGACAAAGGGAGAGGTAACAGTTAACTGGATCAGCGGAGGGCCACGCGAACTGCCTAAGCAGGCACGCTGGTTAACCACAGCAAAAATGGGTACAATCCAGCCAGGGGATTATATAACAGACTGCTTCTGGTTGCAACCAACGAACAAAAATGGCAATACCACAAAAAAATCTTCAGGGCCCACGTGCAGCGACGCTGATTGCCCACAAAAACAGTGGTTTACAAAGTTCACAAACTTATATCAACCAACAGAAAGACGGATCTAAACCGTTGGACCTAACTTCTCTACCCAGACTCAGCAGAAATTAACCAGGTTTATCCTACTTGGTGATGATTCTCTTCCGTCCACACCAGTCCACGACGAAACTAGAATTTTCACTGAAAATTTTATTTTTGGGAGAAATGGCTGTGCACAGCCGAGGTCAGAAATTGGACTTGTCAGATTTCAGGTACTGAAAGACTCAGGCCTGTTTTCAATAGGGCTCAGAGGCCAGCAGACTTCCTAGATGCACAAACGGGAAGTCGGTTTGCTTGGCAGGTTCACTTTGAAGTTTAAAGGGGAGTTCTTTCCTGGTCCAGCGGGTTTGAACGGAAAAGGGGAAAGTTTGCTAGCAGTTCAAATGAGCATCTCCTTACAGCTCCGCGAGCAGGAACAAAAGACGATGATTTTAGTTTTCGGGCCCCCTTTTATCAACTCTGTGAAGTCATCACTGGCCACAGACCAATGAGAATGGGTGAGGGTGGCGCAAAGGATGCTGGGAGATGCAGTTCGTTCAGGTAAAAGGCGATTGATTCCAACAAATTAGAGGACTTGAGTGGTCTGGGGGTTTGGTATAGTAACAGTAGTTCTTCAAAATACTTTGGTTCTAAGCCATTCACTGATTTATAAAGTAGTAAAAGTATTTTGAAGTCTATTCTCTGAGCTACAGGGAGCCAGTGTAAGGACTTTAGAGCTGCGGGAATGTGCTCTACTTTCCTGGTTCTAGTGAGGACACAAGCAGCAGGGTTCTGGATCAGCTGCAGCTGTTTACTTTTTTGGCAGACCTGTGAGAATGCTGTTGCAGTAAGCAATCCGACTAAAGATAAATGCATGGATGAGTTTTTCGAGGTCCTGTTGCAATATCAGTCCTTTAATCCTAGAAATTTTCTTCAGGTGATAGAAGGCTGACCTTGTTATTGCCTTAATATGACCCTGGAGGTTCAGGTCTGAGTCCAATAATACACCTACATTTCGGCCCTGATCAGTGGTTTCTAGCTGTATTAACTGAAGCTGTGTGCTGACTATTGATCGCTCCTCTTTAGGTCCAAAAGTAATAACTTCTGTTTTGTTTCTGTTCCGCTGGAGAAAGTTATGGCACATCCATCCATTGATTTGCTCAATGCTTTTACTTAGGGTTTGGATGGGTTCAAAGTCACCTGGTGACATCGTAATGTAGAGCTGAGTGTCATCTCCATAGTTATGGTAGCTAATCTTATTGGTTGTTGTAATCTGGGCTAGTGGGAGCATGTAGATATTAAATAAGAGGGGCCACAGGATGGAGCCCTGGGGTACCCCACATGTGATTACTGTTCATTCTGATGAAAAGGTTTCTATTTAAACAAAGAAGTCCCTGTTTTTTAGGTAAGACTCGAACCAGCCAAGTACTGTACCAAAGAGTCTGAGCCAGCTCTCCAGTCATTCCAATAGTATATCATGATCAACAGTGTCAAATGTTGCACTGAGGTCCAACAGAACCAGCACTGTGGTTCTTCCACAGTCTGTATTTATGCGGATGTCATTGAAAACTTTAATGAGGACAGTCTCAGTGCTGTGGTGAGCACGGAAACCAGTCCAAAAAACATCAAAGCGGTTGGTCATTGTTATGAAGCTATTAAACTGCTGAAACACACCTTTGTCAATAATTTTACTGATTGGCCTGTAGTTCTGCATTAACATGTTGTCCAGGTTGTTCTTTTTTAGCAGTGGTTTAATAACTGCTGTTTTTAAAGCCTAGGGGAAGAGACCTGACAGGAGGGATGAGTTAACTATTGTAATCAGATCAGACCCAATGACAGGGAAAACTTTCTTTTAGGTATTTTGGAGGATCTTTTTCTTCCAGGTGGATCACCTAGACTACTGGTCCTCCTAGCTGTCAATCTTTCTGGTGATATTTTTACGCAAGGGTGTCGTACGTACGTTGTACCTCGTCCTCCCTGGGATAGTTTTGACTTCCAGGGCACGCTACGCCTTCATCCATTCATTTTACCTCGCAGTTCTCACTTCTTTTGAAAATGGCTGAGAGTCGCAAGAGGTGTCTTCGAAGTGTATGAGATGAAGAGAAAGGCCTCAGAAGATTGAAAAGAGACCAGAGTGTTTTTAGGAGATTCTTTCAAATGATGGCGTGCGCTGAAAGCCAAGGTTGGGCTCCCCACTGATGCCTCCGTCGCCATGTTTCTACTCAACAGGTAAGCTAAAGTTCAGCATGCTATGTGGAAAAATTCATTTCAGATTGCTGCTAGAAGTAGTTATCTACATCTATATTGTAACTTTTTCGGGGAAGATTCGTTTGACCTAGTGGTTACAGTGAGCGTGTCCTGCGCTGCTGACTTGTAAACTTGTAAACAGAGCGTGCACCAGGATAACTGGGCGTTCCCTCTTAGGAGCAGCAGTGTTGTGCGTGCGCATTTTTTCAAAACGTTGAGAGAGCGGTTCTTTCCAGAAATTCAGAAAAATCTTCCACAATACCTTTAAGAAAGTGGATCAATGGCTTCTCATACCAGCTATTGGAAACTTCTATGGAGAAACCTTATAGGCACCAGCATTTTCATACACACACACACACACACACACACGCACACACAGGTGTGGGGATTCCTTTTTTTTTTTTTTTTTTTTTTTGTGTGGGGATTCCGATGTTTATAGATGCACTCTTGGGCCCATGTTACCACAACTACAACGGTATGACATGGTAATAATCGGGACAATGAGCTTTTCAGTGACGTTGTTGTATTTATATATCTATTTGCGGGTTGTGGTTGTGTAGTTCTCAGTTCATGAGACACACCTTGCCGCCAATATCACCCTAATAAGTCGCCACAGTGTGACTTTTGAAAACGCCTTTTGTTTCTCATTTGTTCCTGAATTTCATTTGCATCTCAGCATGATGTCTAGCTTTGAGGATCTTTTGCTCTACTTAACTATGTCAGGCAGATCTTTTTTTCTTCCACTCCACAACTATGCTATACTTTGAATTGGTTTATCATTAAAAATTCCCAGTAAAACACATAGAAGTTTATGGCTTAAGGTGACAAAATCTGACAGTTTCAAAGGAGCTAAACCCTTTTCCGAGGCCCTGTACGGAATTGCATCAGGGTTTCAGTTACCCGTGTAGAGAGAGGAGTCATTGTTGACATAAATGTGTTTATTTGACCATTTTATTAACAAAAAAAGGAACAAAATTCAAAGACAGCAGGATCTGCCTTGTTAATTTCATAATCAAAGTAAAAACTTTACAAAAATAAATAGCTTAGAAAGCTGTAACAATACTTTAACGTTGTCCTTCACTGAAGGGATATCAGCCTAATAATCCATTTCTTTTATCTTATACTGTAAGTTAACAAAAGGAATCAATGCATCAAATATACATGCAGGAGTTAGAAATCAGTGAGTGTTTTTTATATGATATATTAACAAATGACCACAAAGTCTGAAACAAATAAAATTAGCAGTACTTTTTATAATCAACAAAGATAGCATATCTATCACTTAACGTATAAAACAGAACAAAACGGAATAAAAAAAGAGTTGTTGCAATAAATATTGTACCGCTGCTCAAGCTAAAAGACAAATGATGGTTTACTAAACACTACAGATTTCACACAATGTTTACATTCAAATAAATGACTTGAAGTTGAACCCATGTGGATTTGGACTAAATCAGCCTTATTTGGTGAAGGTTCAGAATGAAATTAAAAACAGGAAGAACATCAGAGACATGATCCACAATATAATCACTTGTTTGGTGAAGAATATTAAATTTTTGCTTTTTATTCACTTTACTTCTTTTATAAATAGACTGCAGATTGGGTCCATCTTATGTAGTCTGCTGAGAGGCTGCTGGTACCAGATTTGTGAACAAACCTTTTGGAGCTTTGATTGTGTTTTACCAATTGTGTAGGAATTTGTCCCCACGGGAAGTGGGTTCTATGTACAATGGAGAATTTAGAATAATGTGGTTTCGTGACTCCAATAAACATCAAAAACGGTTGACGAGGGATCATAATCTGTCATATTTCATAAGAGCCAATGGGCTTAATTGGGGACGACAATAAAAAGTAAAAGAAATAAGGTCAGTTAAAAAGTTTTCAGGAGCATTAGATTTGAGCATTTGTTTGACCACCTCGATACAAAATATGGATGCAGTGGTTTAAGTACAAGGGTATGACATGGTAATGATAGGGGTATGACTTGGCAATGTGGTGAAGTGACCCAGAGCTGTTTTTAACAAATCATATGTGGATGTAAACAGAAAAAGAAGCAATCAGAGATGAGGACTTTTCCCCGTGGTTTAAAAGCCTCATGCCTCAATCATCTGTACCTGCCTGGACTGTAAGGCAAATGGCTCCATCAAAGCTCTCCAGAATGTTCGGCTCTGTGAAGGATGAATGGAGGTACTCTGTGTTGGCTTTTGACGCCAGGCTTCTTGCTAATTTTCTGGGCCCACCTAAAGTGACATCTAACTCTCGAAGACAAATTATTCCTAAAGTTAACTCTGTGTTTTTAAATCTCATTCTGGAGAAAGCACACCGCATCTTGAACTAGCATTTTCACATAACATCACAAGTGCATCCTGAGGTAGAGTTTCATTGTCTTTAATTTTGATAGTGGTTGTCAAATGTCAACAAAAGACAACTTTCATATCTGGTAACATGGCCAGAATGTAGAATATCGGAACCAGGGATATAGACATATACAAATCTATCCAAACCCTTTCAGTCATAGAATCATCACCCGTAGTGCAGGTTCTCCAGATCTTTTAGATTCTTAGACATAAAACTAAAGGTGGTTTTAGTTGTTTAGCTTTCTTTGTCAAACGTTGAAGGTCTCTCTCAACTCTAGAGTCTAAGTCTTCTTGGATTTCTTGGTAATCAGGTTTGCAACATCCAATATCTGTGGCTGTTTGTGCCAAAATGTCTGCTCCTGGTGCTCCCATTTACCATTCCTTCCAGGATTACTATGTGCACTCCGACCAAAAAAAGGACAGTTCACTGTAATCATGTTCTTCATGAGCAGTCATAGTTGTTGCATTCCCCAGAGACTGGCTCTGGGATTTTGTTCGGATCACACATCTCTGGTTCTACAGTCTTCCCAGTGTAGTCTATGCAGAACACGCTGCGGCGGCGCTCACCCTGGCCACAAGTTCGTGAGCAGGCGGACCAAGGACCCATCTGCCAAATGGGACATGGTAGATCCCCACAAGGCCTGATGTCTGTGGGCTTCAGCTCCTTGTCACACTGGCTGGAGGAGAAGCCGTCACTGTCTTTGCATTCAACACTCCTCCTGGACCATCCAGAGCCACAGCTCTTGGAGCACTCGGACCACTCTCCCAGCACCCAGTCAGAGATATCGCTGATCATATGTAGAGACAAGTATGAGCCCTTCTTCTCTTTAGATTTGTTAAATGGCGTGTCCTTAGGGATGAAAAAGGTGTATTTGATCTTGGGGGGATTGGCATCCCCTCCTGTGGCCAGGACCTGAATGGTAATGGCTTCCCTCAGCTGCCTAAAGCTCTGGATCCTCTCTAATGTGGTGGAGGAGCCGCTGTACTTCAGTACGGCTCCCAGTATGGGGATGTCCTGCTCCACTGTGGATACAGAGAAGTTACCATTCAGGATGTAAGCACCATTCTCTCTCTTCACAGCCAGGTAGTTCCCATCATGCTTGATTCCTCGATGGCTCCTCTGCTTGATGTCGATGTTGGTTGCACCAATGGGAATCGTGACAATGTCACTGTAGCCATAGCTGGTTGAAAGAAGGAATACTATTTAGGTAATGCTCTCATAAGCTAAATTTCTGTTTCATCTAAGTGCAGATGCTAAGACTGTTATTTACTGTAGCTAATACATCCACTGCTAGTAAACTCTTAGAAAACCCTACTGTTGCTATGGTAAGCTAGGTA
This sequence comes from Valencia hispanica, assembly GCA_963556495.2. NCBI lineage: Eukaryota > Metazoa > Chordata > Actinopteri > Cyprinodontiformes > Valenciidae > Valencia > Valencia hispanica. The sequence continues at coordinate 61,083,210 of OY747700.1, read as the reverse complement.
AGCCTGAGACAATTACAATAATAATAATCGTACTGCCTTTCTAAAATGATCTCACAAGGTAATAGCTGGTTTGTTTGTATGGAAGCAGAGACTTCAGTAGGTATCAAATGCTGTTGAGTGGTCCTGTTAGCTTTTTTTTTTTGATGGCAGATTTTATCGTGTCCATTTCTCATGGTGGTCTTACGTTGCTTTGTTGTAGGAGCCTGTTATTTTTCTGCAGCTGAGTCCATGTCCTCCGCACTCTCCACACTTATCCAACCTCTTGTTGGATCCGATCACCTGGTCGCAACCTGCTTTTACGCACTGGCCTTGAATGCACACTGATGTGGTGTCAGGGCCACAAGTTGTTCCGTCAATCACCTGCTAGGGCACGAAAAGGAAATGTACAGGTATCATTATAGCTGTAGTGTGAAATGCTAATTAATCAGCTGCTAAATTAGTTGTGATTTGTCGAAATATAATATTTTTGCAGGTCACATCTATCACATAAAATTAATCACCAGTTAAGGAAAAGTGTCTAAATGAAAAAATGTGTGTGCTATTATTTTATTCATCACAATAAATTTGACCTGTTTGATATTTCTTTTGTGCTGTGATGTTCCATGCAGATACTGTACCTTTGATTCAAACACTTTAAACTCGCTGCTGCCCCTTGCCCTGCAGAACAGCTTACAGCGGTCTCTGGGGGAAACTCCAGCATACTTTGGGATCCATTGTTTTATGTTCCCATTGTAGTCCAAGTAGTTAGGGCTGTTGTATTTCTCACACTGCTCTTCTCTGAAACTTTTACCTACCCAAGGAACATAGAACAAAACATTACTTTAAGTATAATAGTTCTATAACCAGATCAGGTTATTATTAGATCAGGCAATGCAAAATAATGGATTATGTTTTTATCTCATAACATTCAGATTGATGGTGGCCTTAAATAAACGCATACAACTTTACAGCACTTAAAACCAGTGATATACATGGGACGACTGGGTGACAAAGTTAACTTTCTCCCCGGGAGAGCACAGATGCATGTCCACAGTTAGGCAAAATTATATGAAGATTAAATAAACCTATTCTGAGATGATACTCAAACAAGAATAGTCAGAATCACAAAAAGCATTGTGTCTGAGGTTGAGACAGCACTGCATTCCAGCATGTGAACATTGTACCATCTGTGAAACAAGGTGGTGGTAGAATCATGATTTGACCCTGTTTGTCAATTCAATTCAGTTTATTTCTATAGCGTCGATTCACAACAGATGTCATCTCAAGGCACTATAATACAACTGGACAGTAGTAGAAGAGAAAAGTAGCAGAGTGAAGAAAAGTGGTCAGTCTGACCTCCAGCAGTCTAAGCCTATAGCAGCATAACTACAGAGATAGCTCAGGATGACCTAAGCCACTTGATACAGTGGACCACACTATTCTTTTAACCCGTCTAAAACAGATTGGCCTCTCTGGTGCTGTTCACAAATGGTTCACATCCTATTTCACTGACAGGACTTTTAGGGTAAGTTTAGTTGGAAAAATTGTATACAAGTTATCATTGATTTATGTGATACTGGTGTTTATTTTACTGAGTGACTAATGTATTGGGGTCACAGCTGTGTTCAAGAAGTGTTTAATTCTCTGTAAGCTTAAAGTAGTGCGGTTGACTGTTTTAAAATGGATCCGCTTATAGTCTCTGAATTGAAATAAAAGGCAAAGGGACAGAGCAGTGCTCTGAAAGAAGTGTGAGCTTCTTTCCCTTGCAATTTAAATTCAAGTAATTGTCTGTGTGCTTGCTCTCATATATTGTTTTATGTTTTAGGAAGATTTTTCTAAAAAGTTTAGATACCTGTTCCTTTAAAGTCCACAGGGTTACATGTGGTGTGCCCCAGGGTTTAATTTTAAGCCCAGTGCTTTTTAACCTCTATATGCTCCCTCTTGGCAGCGTCATCAGGAGACATGGAGTTAATTTTCACAGTTATGCTGATGATACACAGCTGTACATCTCCATGTCTCCCGATGACACACGGCCAATGGATGCACTTTTTAACTGCATTTTAGACATCAAATCCTGGATGGCAGAAAACTTTCTCCAGCTCAACCAGGACAAAACTAAAGTTTTAGTCATCGGTCCTGAGGCTCAGAGAGAGAAACTTTTACCAAAACTACAATCACTGTCTTTTAATCCCTCTTTACAAGTGAAGAACCTGGGCGTGATTTTTGACTCTGAGCTGACTTTTATTCCTCACATAAAAAATATCACTAAAATAGGTTTTTATCAACTAAAGAACATTGTCAGAGTCCGCCCCATTCTATCTCAGGCCAACACGGAGACACTGATGCTTTTATCACCAGTAGCATTGATTACTGTAATGCCCTGGTTTCTGGTCTTCACAAAAAGAGTATATCAGGTTTACAACTACTACAAAATTCAGCAGCGCGTGTCCTGATGAAGACCAGGAGGCGGGAGCACATTACACCTGTTTTAATCTCATTGCATTGGTTCCCTGTATGTCTTAGGATCGATTTTAAGGTTCTTTTAAAAGTTTTTAAGTGTCTTAATGGTCTTGGGCCAATATATCTTTCAGAACTGCTTTTACCTTATGAACCCTCACGGTCTCTGCGCTCCTCTGGCAGCTGTCTCCTTGTCATCCCTAAAGTCAGGACACACACTCATGGTGAGGCGTCTTTCCAGTTTTATGGCCCTCACTTCTGGAACAGGCTGCTGGAGAACCTCAGGGCTGCAGAGAACGTTCATGTTTTTAAGAGCAGGCTCAAGACTCACCTTTTTAGCCTAGCTTTTAACTGATTACTATTTATTATTGTCTGTTTAATTGCTCTGTATGTTTTAACTGATTAAATTTGATCAATGTTTTACTAATTAATCTTATCACATTTATCCCAGTTATTTTTACATCTTAACCTGTTATTTTAATCTTTCTTCCAGTGTTTCTTCTATAGGAGCCCTCTGCCCCGTGAGCGGTGGTCGGCTGTAGCTGCCTGGGTGCTCTCAAGGCGGAGCTTGGGAGGAGGTGGGGGTCTCTGCCTTGCCTTCACTGAGCGCCCTGTGTCAGTGCCTCGGCTGTTGTTGTTGATGTGCTGCTGCCGGTGCAGATGGCTCCCCTGATGGCATTTCCTTACCTGGCTCATCTGTGCTCAACCCAATGTCCTTGTTTACTGTTGCTTTTAAGTGTATGTGCATGAGGGTTGGGTTGGGGGGAGGGGGGTACAACTGTGATCATGTTCTTAATTCTGTGGGGGAGGGATGGGAATGTGGTTTATGTGGGGTCCTTTTAATCTGTAAAGCACTTTGAGATGCAGTTTTGTACGAAAAGCGGTTTATAAATAAAGTTTGGTTGGTTGATTGATTGATTGATTGATTGATTGATCAAAAAGGAAAGTTTTAAGCCTGGCCTTAAAAGTAAACAGAGTGTCTGCGTCACAGACTAAAGCAGGTAGCTGGTTCCACAGGAGAGGAGCCTGATAACTAAAAGATCTGTCTCCCATTCTACTAGGAACCAGCAGTAAACCTGGAGTCTGAATGCAAAGTGCTCTGTTAGGAACATATGGAACAATCATATCTCTGATGGATGATGGAGCTTGATTATTAAGGGCTTTGTATGGAAGAAGAAGGATCTTAGATTCTATTCTGGATTTAACAGGGAGCCAATGAAGGGAAGCTAAAACAGGAGAAATGTGATCTCTCTTTTTAATATTCATCAGAACTCTTTGTGCTACATTTTGGACTAACTTTTAATTACATTTTGTGGACTTCCTGATAGGAAAGAATTACAGTAGTCCAGCCTTGAGGTAACAAATGCATGGACTAGTTTTTCAGCATCACTCCTGGACAGGATGTTTCTAATGTTAGCAATATTCTGGAGGTGAAAGAAGGACATCCTAGAAACCTGCTTAATATGGGATTTAAATGTCAAGTCTTGGTCAAAAATAACACCGAGGTTCTTTATGTTATTACTGGAGGCCAATATAATACCATCCAGATGAAGTGATTGACTAAACAGTTTCTTTTTAGAGCTTCTGGTCCAAAGACGGAAACTTCTGTTTTGTCAGAATTTAAGAACAAAAAGTTTAGTGTCATCCATGTTTTTATATCTTCCAGACATGCCTGTAATCTACCTAACTGACTGGATTAATCAGGATTTATGGATGAATATAGTTGTGTATCATCGGCATAACTGTGGACATTTGTCCCATGCTGTCTAATGATTTTACCAATTGGAAGCATATATATAATGAAAAGAATTGGTCCAAGCAGAGAACCCTGTGGTACTCCACAAGTAACCCTTGAGTATGAAGAAGATTTATCATTTAGATGAACAAACTGGAATCTATCAGACATGATTTAAACCAGCCTAGTGCTGTTCCTTTGATCCCTGCAACATGTTCAAGCCTTTCTAAGAGAATATTATGATCGACTGTGTCAAAAGCAGCACTGAGATCTAACAAAACCAGAACAGACACCAGTCCATTATCTGAGGCCATGAGAATATCATTAGTAACCTTCACCAGTGCTGTTTCAGTGCTATGATGAGCTCTAAAACCTGACTGAAACTCTTCAAACAGCTCGTTACTGTTTAGATGCTCACAGACTTGATTAGTAACTATTTTCTCAATGAATTTAGATAAGAAAGAAAGGTTAGATATAGGTCTGTAATTCACTAAGTCATCTTGATCAAGGGAAGGTTTCTTGAGTAAAGGTTTAATTACAGCAACCTTAAATTCCTGTGGTACAGTTCCATTTACTAAGGATAGATTCATCATATCCAAAATGGGGCCAGGAACCAAATGGAACACTTCCCTAAATAATCTGGTTGGGATTGGGTCCAACATACAAATTGAAGGTTTAGATGAGGCTAATATCTTTAATCATTCTGAGAGCTCGACTGAATCAAAACGGTCCAAACACAAATGAGGTTCTACAGTTCTCTCCGATGCTGGCTCACTTTCTGAGAAAGAAGTAATCATGTTTGGGACGATGCCAATGATTTTATTTTTAATAGAATAAATTTTATTTATGAAGAATCATAAAATCATCACTACTAAGAGCTGGGGGAATAGTTGTCTTAACAGAGCTAGGACTCTTTCTAAGTTTTGCATATGGACTAAAAAGAAACCTAGGATTGTTCGTATTCACCTCTATTTTGTTTTATAGCTTTTGGGTCAACATATATTAAATTTTATGTTTTATTGAAATAAAGGATATAAGTAATGGCTTTTTGTTTTTCAGTGGGTACACCAGGAAATTACTATAAAAGAAGCAGATCTTTCTTATATCAGATTCTTCTCCCAGTTTTAGTCCGTGAGGCAGACACCCTGTCTACCTATAAAGCTGGGCCTAAAACTTTCCTTTTTAATAAAGCCTTGGATTATCCCAAGCTGACATATAGCTAGGCTGCTTAAGCTGCTTCTCTCTTTGCCACCTGTCTTAGTGCTTCGGGGTTTTGCTGGACAGAGTCTTTAACAGAAGACATTCAGTTATAGCTGAATGGATAGCAGATGAGGAAAACTGAATTGTTTTGGAATCAAATCAGTAAGGCTTGAAAGTGTTAGCTTTGTTTGCTGTGTTTAACTGTGACCAACCTTACTACATACTAGGTAATACCAACAACCTGCATCAAGTGTTATTTAGTGGAAGTTTTGTCCAGATTTACTTTTGCCTTTGTGATGCACGTCATTGAAGCAAGTGCTTTGGGTGAATCAGGGGTCTGTTTTTTTTCTCTCTACCCTCTAAAACTGGCTGCACAGATAATTATTTTAAAGACGATTAGACACTGTCTTCTTTTTTCCTGAAAAGATGACACAACACTTCTTCTGATATCATATAAATTTATATTGCTCCAGTCCAAAAATGCTGTAGATTGAGAAGCAGTAAAGGGTTGATATGTCAAAAGTTTTTAACACTGAAGAACTGCTACTGTTTAGAGAAATAGCCAAAAACATCCAGACATCCTGTGTGCAGTTTCCACCATTTCTTAAAACAGACATTCCTTTTAGTAGCTTTTTTTCATGACTACCAACTAAAACAGGTGCTGTTAAACATGTGGTGACTATTTTTCATTTTCCCATGTTTTACTTCACTGAGAACTCTTATGATCCTGGGACTGAATGATGGCCAACGGGATGTATAGGCTGAATCATTCCTAATCTTATATTGGACAAATATGCACTGTATTGGCAAAGGTATAAGCTAGTATGCCAAATCTCTGAATTCAAATGTTCCAATCACTTCCATAGTCACAGGAACCTCGGGATTGAGACAGCTTCTACAGTCATGTGGAAAAGAATGGGTCCAGTGTTGCATCGTTATAGGATGTCGTCTGTGCAACAAGTCCACTAGTGAAATGCCCTCAGGACTAAATATTCAAGTCAGTGCTAATACAAAAAAACTGGAATCAATTGGGAGTGAGTGCAACTCCTCCACAAAGTAGTGGGCCACCTGAAGTCACAGATCAGATTTAGTGCATAAAGTCAGACCAAACGTCACGTGGTGTTTAGATTTAGAAGAAAAGTGCTTAGAGAGCTTTGTGGAATGGCTTTCCATGACAGCAAAGTTCTAAGTTTTACATCACCAAGTCCAAAGCATTGGATGCAGTGATCTAAAGCAGGGGTCCCCAACCCCCGGGCCACGGACCGGTACCGGGTTGCGGGCCACACAGAAAGAATAAATAACTTCCAATATTTCCGTTTCCACTCAACAATAGCCTGGATCAGTGACTACCTGACAAACAGACCACAGGTTGTGAAACTGAAGAATTGTGTGTCAAACCAGCTGGTCAGCAGCACAGGAGCACCACAAGGGACCGTACTCTCACCATTCCTTTTCACTCTGTACACCTCAGACTTCCAGTACAAATCAGAGACCTGTCATCTGCAGAAATACTCAGATGTATCAGAGATGGACAAGAAGCTGAATCCAGAGAGCTGGTGGACCGCTTTGTGACATGGTGTGGAAACAATCGTCTCACCTCGAATGTGAACAAAACAAAGGAGATGATTGTAGATTTCAGAAGAAACAGGGATAAGTCAAACACTGTTTCCATCATGGGAGAAGAAGTGGAGGTGGTTGAGGAGTATATATGCCTCAGAGTTCACCTTGACAACAGACTGGACTGGAGGCGCAACAGTGAAGCCGTCTACAAGAAGGGACAGAGTAGACTGTACTTCTTAAGGAAGCTTAGGTCCTTCAACGTTTGCAGCAAGATGCTGCAGATCTTCTACAAGTCTGTTGTGGAGAGTGTAATCTCTTCAGCCGTCATCTGTTGGGGTAGCAGCATCAGAGCCAGGGACTTAAAAAGGCTAAACAACCTGATAAAGAAGGTTCTGGGTCTGTTCTGGGGACGACTGTTGAACCACTGCAGATGATGATGCAAAGAAGGATTCTTCATAAAATCAAAAAAATGATGGACAACCCTGAGCATCCTCTTCATGAGACAGTCATACAACAACAGAGCGTCTGCAGTCAGAGGCCTCTTCAGTATCGCTGCAATACAGACCGCTACAGGAAATCCTTCCTGCCCACAGCCATCATCATCTACAACAACTCCTTAAAGAATTAATTATATGAGCTACAACAACACTTAATTTCCCTCTGGGATCAATTAAGTATTTTTGAATTTTATTTATTATCTGAGTGTGACCGCTGTTTTATTTTGAAAAATGACCGGATATCCCCATTACATAGTTCAGTCTTGACACATCAAGAGGCTTGTATTGGTCACGATATAGTTACCGCTAAAATTTATCCCACAAGCTAGCAAGATGGATAGAAAACAAATGTCTCTTGATTGCTTCTTTGGAAAGGGGAAAAGACCCAAGTTTCTCACTGATTCAGCGTTGTGGTCAGTTAGATTTTTCATGCATTTTGTATTTGTTTTTGTGGTAAATCTTGAATTATTAAAAGGTTGGGGACCACTGATCTAAAGCACGCCGCCAGTGGACTGTAGAGCAGTGTTCTCTAGGGTGACCAATCATGCATCTCTATTTGACAATCCAGTGGACAGGTTTAGGTTTTGTAGCTGCCAGGAGAACATCACTTGGATCAATTGTAAAGTTTGATTTTGGAGCCTAATGCTGCAGTATTTTGGTTCATGCTCACAATTCTGTAGGAACAGGACGAACCAATCCAGTTCCAACATGACCATAGGTTTAGATATAGAAGAGTGAATACTGGACTGGACTAGCCAGAACAGAGGCCTGATCTCAACCCGACATAAATGCCTTTGGGACAAATTAGAGCATAGACTGCTAGCCAGGACTTCTTGTACAACAACAGTGTTTGACTTTATAAATGAAGAATGGTTAAAGGTTCCTATAAATACACTCCTACACCTTGTGGAAGGACTTCCCAAAAGAGTTGAAGCTGTTGTAGCTGCAGAGGGTGGGCAGGCATCATAATACACCCAACAGATTCAGAATGGGAGATTCAGAAGTTTATGAGAGTGAAGGCAGGTGAGGGGATACTTTTGGCAATATCATTTGAAAAAGTTTTTTTAATTACCAATATTTGTTCTTGTTCATTTTCTAAGGAGGGTTGAAAAGCTTAACCAGAACTGAGTTCCATAACAAGAAAAAAGGGTTTTAGCCTAAACGGCATGCGCTACTGAGGGTAAAAACATGTTGTATTAATGATTTCTTTTTAAAACGTGTTCATACAGACTAGGACATCTTAGCTTTCGATTCATACAGAGATACTTTTATATAAGTAGTGTAAGGTGTATGCAGTGTTGTTATATCAGTATTAGTTGTACATGTGAATATTTAAATATATTAGGGTTGGTCTGCAAAACCCCCTTTCCCTGAATAGCATAAAGCAGGCATGAAAAACGAATGAATGAATAAATAAATGTATTTCTAAATATGTTAAATATTGTCAGAAGAAAAGATTTTTCTACACTATGGTATGACTATTCTGTATGTCCTGCCATGTGAGTGTTGAGGTGATGAGAAAAGCATATTTAAACTATCTGTAGGTCCGAATTTGGGGGGCTGGAGACACCAGACACTGTGTAGCTGTCTGTTTGTGGGTGGATGTTTCCTAATGTAGGTTAAAGCTGTTAGAATACATTCACATACAGTTTGTGTGGTATAGGACACTACCTAAACCATTGTAGGATTTGATGTCAGATCTAAATGTAAGGAGATTTGGTTTTAGGTATTGATTATGGACAAATGACTTCAGCAGATAAGTTCATATATTCAGAGGCATTTCACAGAATCCTTAGGAGAATAACATTAAATGTTGTTATCTGGGACTTCAAGTGTTAAATGTTTCCGGTGTCAAGAAATAGAGTAAAAATGTTAAAAGTGATACTTTGGTGTGATGCAAAAGTATCCATGACCCTTGAACTTTTTCACATTTTCTGATGTCTCAACCACAACTTTTAATGGATTTGATTGGAATTCCATCCCACAGACCCACACAAATTTGTGCATTTTTGTGAAATGGAAGGAAAATCATGGCTTGCAAAATATTAATTAAAATAAAAATCTGAAAGGTGTAATGAGCATATATATTCAGCTCAATTTACTCTGCTACCCTTCAATAAATAATGATACTGATAATAATAAATACTATTATTATTACCTTACATTGGTTTGTCACATTAAACTCCAATTAAATGGGCCTGTGTGTGCGTCCGTGTGTGCATGCGCGTTACTTTTGACCTTATATAATTTCACTTCAGTGATGATAGAGCAGCTGAAATTGACACAAGTAAAACTAGAAAAGCACTCAGAGAGTGCGGACCTCTGCCAAGGCAACCTGCCATTTCCACCAGGTGATCCGGATCACCGCCAAATAATAATCACATCCTGGTCCCACTGCGGACATTTCCTGAAAATGTCATCAGTAAATTTAATCTAGAACTTTTTGAGGTATGTTGCTAACTAACAGGCAAACAAACCCTGGCGAAAACATAACCTCCTTGGCAAAGTAAAAAATGTTCACCATCCCACCTGTGAATGGAAGGTGCTGTTGCTAATTATCACTGAAAGCAGCTTCCAAGATAAACTGGAGCTGACCTAAACATGTATTAACAGGGTTCTTTAGTTTTAGGTCCAAGAAAGCAATACATTTTTTTCTCTTGATGTTTTTTGAAGTTATGCTGGTATTCACCTTCACTGGTGTCACACGGCTCTGTGTTGCAGGACTGGTATCGAACCCTCTGTCCTTCACAGAACTTCCCTCCATTCTGAGGCACAGGATCAGCGCACTCCCTGTAGGAGAACTCCACCCCACCTCCACATGTCCTGGAGCACTGCTGCCATGGTCCCCATGAGCTCCAGCTGCCATCCACAACCGTCTGTGGTTAAACACAGAAAAAGAGAAGAAGCAGTCAGTGGTTGGTGGAAGCTCAGAGCCTAAGGCTGTGCAGCCTTAACCACAGTCTGGGCTTGTGGCTCTGAGGCTGCACAGTGTGTTAGAATGCTCAGACACAGGGCTAAATTTGTGTTGAAGTTCGGCACGCGCCCCCTGTCTCTGTCTGCACACATTCCTGCTGCATGTGTCACTCACTGCTAGTGGAAGCTGCCATGCTTTAAAAGTCTGTGTGGCAACGGAGCATGTTTTTGTTTGCTGCTGCGGCTTCGCCTTTCCTTTCTGGAAGTTTTATGAGTTTGGAACAGCATACATCCCAGCTGGATCCATCCAGAGATGTGTGTATATATATATCAGGCCAATCGAGTTCAAATGGAACAGTGAGATGGGACGGTACCATGCAGCACAAACAAAAGTGTAAAAGGTACCAAGAAACCTTATTGTGCTCACTAACGTCAAGAATTAATACAATCAGTATTTTAAGACTATTCGCTCCAATCCTTTGATGATCAATTTACATTTTTCTTCGATTTTGTTTTCAATATATTTTTCTTTAATATTTAAAAAGTTAAAAGTATGGTGGTAATGTAGAAAGCATTTTAGTTTTCCCCAGCCAGAAAGGCAGCTTGGAGCCATGTCATGATGTTTATGGTTTATATTCTAATTTTCTGTCATGGATCCAGTGAAAAGCACACAAATCACTGTACTTGGTTCTTAGCGTCATCAGCTTAGTTTCTAAGGTCTGTTTTTAACCACAATTGGTGTTTAGAAATAGTTTTTACAATGTCAGCAGCATTTCAAAACTTTGGTCAGTATTTATAAAGAGCACGGCAAACAGAAGTTACAAATGCCAACTATTGATATAAGACTTGACATGTTTATAAATGGAGCTTCATAGTGTTACTGTAGCTTTAGATGTAAATAGCCTGTGTTGATTGCAGCTCTATGCTCTGCTTTGTCCTTGCTAAAATATCTGACAGCTGACAAAAAAATAAACAGGAGGAAGATGAAAGACAGCGAGATTATAAGAATAGAATAGAAAAGTAAATACATATCCTTTATTGTCCCACTGTGGGAACATTCAGGTGTGCCAATAGCAGGCTAAAGGTAAACAGAAAAATAAGAATAGGATTAAGAGACTGTACAGTAGAGGCAAATGTTTAACCTAGGACAAATAATACTGTACATTTAATAAAAATAGCATATTCAGATCTAAATGTAACCCACGTTAGAAAATCTCATAAAAATGTATTAAAATAATTTTTTCATAGTAGTTTTTTTTTTAAAACTACTGTTTAAAATCCATAAAATCTACATTTAAAAAGCTAAAAGTAATGTTAAGGCTACATGAAACAGTTGACCATAGCAGAGACTGGTGGCAACCGGAGGTCATGGAATATTCATTCACACATGATCGCAAAACCAGTTGTAGTTGCATCTAGAGTCAACCATTATTAAGTATTATTAAGTATATATTAAGATGTGAATTATTTATTTTACTATTTTAGAAAGTGGAAAACCATTTCACGAAGAAACAGAAGCAACATGGATGGAGAAAGCTGACAGTAAACGAATGACACAGATTTTCTGCTAGCTGTCTTAAAGAGACAGTTGAAGACCAAAGTCTATAGTGACAAAGCTCACTGCACCACTAAATATAAAACCATTAAAAACCAACTTTTTTAATTTTTTACAATGATTTTTCTTTTAAAAATCAAATATCAAAGACATGATCATACCGACGGCTGCATCACTTCCTCCGTTGTCTTGCATGCTCCGTGTAGACAGGTCCCATTGGACCTGCAGGGCGTGCCATCGGCCCAGGTTAGGCTCCCGTTCTTGGAGGAACACTGTTGCGTCCCGTCCTCTCGGCACCACAGCTTGCTGCAGATATCGCTGTCTGACGTATTGGGGCAGTGAACAAACTCCTCTCCAAAAATCTGCTGACACTGTTGGTCCAAGCTGTACTTGGTGCCCGGCAGTTCCCGTGGCAGGGGAATGGTGCTCTCTGGGACATCCAGGAGGCAGTCTCCTAAGGTTAGAGAACACAGCGCTAGATTACATTCAGGGGGACAAAGATGATCAGCTTTGTGTCGCTGTGGCATTTGTAAATGTGTTACTCTCCTCATGTGGCAAAACCTCAGAATAAGCCACGTTCTGAAATGAATTGTAACCTTGACAGATGAATCATCCTTACTACTCTGAATCTGGACTTTTGCTGGTAAATATAAATAAAAATAAATATGTAATCATTCCTCTAATGAAGTTTATTACATTCAGTGCGCCTCTGAGTGAAGCTGAAAATCATATAATCATTTCAGAGGGACTACGAGCCATGCAACGTTTTACTGGAGACGTCTTCTATCAGATAAAGAACAGATTTTTTTTGCGCCAGCTGTCGCATTTGGCTGTAGAGGTGGAGAACAGGAGAGAGTCTCTGCCATGAGTCAGTGGAAAGGAAGGTTCACCGATTGGTCTAGTGTGGATATAAACAATCCAAAACACATGACATGGGATAGGAGAGGGAGAAATGGAGATGGAGTCATGGTGAAAAAAAAGGCTGAAAGCAAAAGGGTGGAGAAGAGGATGTGGAAAGCTAGTGCAAGATAAACTATCACTAGAACCTATAATTTGGGGGAAGCAGCATGTTAAAGCAGGAAAGACATAATTCATGAGAGCAGGACACTCTGTTTCATGTATATCCCTGAGTAAGTCCCATAACAAAGCCACTGTGTCCTGGCTGATGTCCAGATTGGCAGGAGGTTCACCACTGTGAGGCAGAAGCCTGAAACACAGCATCACTCACCGTGGCCGTTGTCAAAGAACTCAGTGATGTAGAGAGCGCTGCAGGGAGACCAAGGTGCTGATTTGTTGAGGCTGACAAATAAAGGAGCCATCAGGTAATACCCTCCCAAAGCTCCAAACAGCTTCTCGCACGTCTTGGAGTCATCATGGGGCATGCTCAGCACGTGGCCTGCAGGAGGAGAACATTTGGCTAAATTTGGCTAAAAACACCTAAAACCTCTACATAACCAAACTCTGTGATTTTTCTCCGAAATAGTGTGCCTACAGCAGCTTAATCAATGACACGAGGTAAAGGCTGACCAAGCTCGTGTGCAGCAGTGAAGGCAGCTTGCAGGCCGTTGTCCTCAATAACCGAGCAGCTTCTCTTGGGATCGCACATGGTCCCGACATCGGCCACACCCAGCGTGTCACAGCTCTTCTGTCCACAGATGTCCTTCAATGATAAAACGGGAACACTCAGTTCCAGCTGATTGGTTATTAGAATGGACAAACAGATTGAATTAGGTTTACTGCCTCACACACTCTGCTACTTCCTTTTCTCCTATGACTCTCCAGTTGTATTACAGTACATTCTGCTATTTTGACTGTTAACTTTGTTTTCTCTCTGTGTTTTTCTCTCCATAGAAGATATACCTGGTCTGGTATCCTGCTTGGCTGCAATGCCCTGTTGGACGAGGGGCATCGACTGGGATGATCCTCCCAGTAACTGAACATCCACTGTGTCCTGTTATCAACTTTTTACTTTCTGTAACATAGAAAGTTCTCTTATATCAGATCTTCTGTTCCTTCTGTGTTTCTGCTCTGTCTTCTCAAACCCCCAGACGGTCGTGGCAGATGGCCGCTCCTACTGAGCCTGGTTCTGTTGGAGGTTTCTTCCTGTTAAAGGGGAGTTTTTCCTCTCCACCGTCGCTACATGCTTGCTCAGTATGAGGGATTGCTGAAGGATTGCTGTGGTTGGAAAGTCTGCATCAATGGGGCCCAACCTCACGCCAATGACTGACGCAATCTGCTGGGATTCCTTAAATAGGAAACTTTTTAACTGATTGGAATGTTTGTATAAATGTATTGAAATGACTTCTTGTTAAGAGCCTTGAGATGATATCTGTCGTGAATCGGCGCTATATACACTACCGTTCAAAAGTTTGGGGTCACATTGAAATGTCCTTATTTTTGAAGGAAAAGCACTGTACTTTTCAATGAAGATAACTTTAAACTAGTCTTAACTTTAAAGAAATACACTCTATACATTGCTAATGTGGTAAATGACTATTCTAGCTGCAAATGTCTGGTTTTTGGTGCAATATCTACATAGGTGTATAGAGGCCCATTTCCAGCAACTATCACTCCAGTGTTCTAATGGTACAATGTGTTTGCTCATTGGCTCAGAAGGCTAATTGATGATTAGAAAACCCTTGTGCAATCATGTTCACACATCTGAAAACAGTTTAGCTCGGTACAGAAGCTACAAAACTGACCTTCCTTTGAGCAGATTGAGTTTCTGGAGCATCACATTTGTGGGGTCAATTAAACGCTCAAAATGGCCAGAAAAAGAGAACTTTCATCTGAAACTCGACAGTCTAATCTTGTTCTTAGAAATGAAGGCTATTCCATGCGAGAAATTGCTAAGAAATTGAAGATTTCCTACAACGGTGTGTACTACTCCCTTCAGAGGACAGCACAAACAGGCTCTAACCAGAGTAGAAAAAGAAGTGGGAGGCCGCGTTGCACAACTGAGCAAGAAGATAAGTACATTAGAGTCTCTAGTTTGAGAAACAGACGCCTCACAGGTCCCCAACTGGCATCTTCATTAAATAGTACCCGCAAAACACCAGTGTCAACATCTACAGTGAAGAGGCGGCTGCGGGATTCTGGGCTTCAGGGCAGAGTGGCAAAGAAAAAGCCATATCTGAGACTGGCCAATAAAAGAAAAAGATTAAGATGGGCAAAAGAACACAGACATTGGACAGAGGAAGACTGGAAAAAAGTGTTGTGGACGGATGAATCCAAGTTTGAGGTGTTTGGATCACAAAGAAGAACGTTTGTGAGACGCAGAACAACTGAAAAGATGCTGGAAGAATGCCTGACGCCATCTGTTAAGCATGGTGGAGGTAATGTGATGGTCTGGGGTTGCTTTGGTGCTGGTAAGGTGGGAGATTTGTACAGGGTAAAAGGGATTCTGAATAAGGAAGGCTATCACTCCATTTTGCAACGCCATGTCATACCCAGTGGACAGCGCTTGATTGGAGCCAATTTCATCCTACAACAGGACAATGACCCAAAACACACCTCCAAATTGTGCAAGAACTATTTAGAGAAGAAGCAGGCAGCTGGTATTCTATCGCTAATGGAGTGGCCAGCGCAGTCACCAGATTTGAACCCCATTGAGCTGTTGTGGGAGCAGCTTGACCGTATGGTACGCAAGAAGTGCCCATCCAACCAATCCAAATTGTGGGAGCTGCTTCTAGAAGCGTGGGGTGCAATTTCTCCAGATTACCTCAACAAATTAACAGCTAGAATGCCAAAGGTCTGCA